>JANAVB010011886.1:0-127980 GCA_029216955.1 Iris pallida | reverse complement strand
GACAGATTGCGCAAGGGTCCCTGGGGTCGGGTTGTGCAGGGTGTCAGCTGCGTAGGGTGCCAAGTGCGCAGGGGTCAATTGCGCAGGGATCAATTGCGCATGGATCAATTGCGCATGGGTGGAGTGCGCAGGGTCCAAGCGTGCGGGGTTAGATTGCGCGGGAGCCAACTGCGCAGGGGTGAACTGCGCAGGGGCGGATGGCGCAGGAACAGACTGCGCATGAACAGGCTGCACATAAGCAGACTGCGCATGAACAGACTGCGCATGAACAGACTGCGCATGAATGGATGGCGCATGGGGCTGAGCGCAGTTCGCCAAGGGGCAAGCAGCGCGGTCGGCGCTGCACTAAAGAGCGCAGGCCGAGAGGAGGATGCGCAGTCCAGTACTGCGCTAAAGAGCGCAGGCTGCTGCCTCCTTCTCCAGGCCGAGAAGAACACTCCAAGAACTCCAAGTTCAAATCTTCATATCTTTATCAAATCAAAACCAAATCTAGATTTTTAAAGTTCTAACTTGAGTAAAATTGAGTTCTCTTCCACATGGAAGCATCAAAACCCACAAAAACCCAACTAAAATAGATCAAAACCATATAAATCCGAAAATAGAGAAAACTTAGATCTAGAACGAAGGAGACTCCAAATCACAAAATGTCAAGTTCTAATGTTCATCTCCATGGCCTAATCTAGCTAATGGACAAATAAAATAGGGTTATCATGTGGTGGCAAGGTGCACTTGCCTATGGGTGAAGGTGTTGTGTAGAGGAAGAAGAAGAAGAATTAATGGAGGAAAGTAATGAAGAGAGAGAGTGTTAGGTGGGGATTTTAATGGTGGAGGATAAGTTGAGTGTAGGGTGGAGGTTAGCTAAGGTGCTCCAATACAAAATAAACCAAACCAAACCAAACCAACCTTCTCCACAACATAAAATGAAACCAAGTCAAAACCCATTTTACGAGGAAACCAAAATCTGCAAGTCGAGCCAGAAATACAATTACAGGCCAAAATCTGAGAAAATAAAATACAGGTCCGAAATACGTATACGCCTGATAAAATATGTATTCCGAATATGGGTGTTACAGGTGACATAACAGATACAGTCTCAATCACATCTAAGGTAGAATACGATAAAAGATAGATAGATAAAACTGAAATCCACAAGAGATACAGCATATAGAAGTCCAAGTGTCTAAGATATCACAAATTCGAAAAAACCTCTCAAATCTCAAATACAGTAATCCATAAAGTAATACAACTCAAGACAACTGAAATAAAATAAGAAAAACCCTAGCTATCTACTCCAACCTCTACTGTGTCTCCTCTAGGCTAGTAGGTAACCTCCAAGCTATCTGTAAAATTTATCAACAGGTCCAGTCAGGACGGGAGCGAGCACAGTACATCTCACGAAATTCATAATATGACAGGATATATAAATATGCAATAGAGTAAGATACATGAAACGCTGAGAATATACATGAGTAAAAGAGAAGACTGTAATAAAATATCTACTATAAGTAAAGAGCTACAGTGAACTAGTGATTTAGAGTACAAGCTAGACATGTGAACGGCTTAATAATAAACATGAGAGTTTGCACATGACTACACTACTTTAGAAATTTCCACATGACTATTTATACTCCCCCGTACCCCAATCAATACACAAGGATCCTGTAAAACCCCTAAATCTCTACTTTTTTTTAAATAAATTTGGTACTGAATAATTTTTTTTATTTTGTAATGTACGTCGCGTAGTTGCATTTTACGTCTGCGCGAAATTTATTTTTCGTAATTGCTCGACGAGTGCGAATATGTGCGAGCGTACATGTTTTAGAAAAAGATTTTGTTCTATATTTTTATAGTTTCAAATAATAGATATAATAATTAGTTTTGCTATCATTTCTAAGCTTGTTATTTTTACGTCATTTCTAAAATTTATTAATAATAAATAATATTTTGTATACTAGAAAAGCATAATTATGTAAAGAATATTTGTGCTTGGATATATATTTCATAAATATTTTATTAAGTTTATTTTTAAATAATAATGTATTTTCGAAATTATTATAATAGCATTTTTGGAAAAACATATTTTGAAAATATTGTGGCAATTTAAATCTTGATTTAATTTTTGGATTTATTTAAATAGATTAAATTAATATCTATATTTAGAATTTGATTTATTTGATTTGATTTTAAACTAAAGGGATATAATTTAAATAGAATTTGTATTTGAATTTGGATTTGAATTAAATAGATTGAATTATCTAATTGGGTTTAAATATAATAATCATTATCTTAATCGGAATTCCCACATCCTATAAATAGGCAGGTACTCATCCATAAATCTCTATTCCCCACAAAATTTCTACAATCTACAAACGTGCCGTGCATCGTGTCCGTGTTCCCATATTCATAATCTTATTCCATTATTTTACATATACATTATTTCTCTCGTGCCGACAACCCCAGATACAATAAAATTTCAATTCCTAACCCCAATCCCGCCTTGTCCGCTGCCATCCCCCTCGCCGTATCCAACCTCCCCCGCCGTCTCCCAGCTACAACCCCACCGCCAGTACGACCAGACCCTCGACCATCAACACTACCTACACCCGTCACCTCCGACCAAACAACCACCATCACTGTCGCCCATCTCCATCACCCGACACCACCACCATGTACAACCTAGCACCGCCCATCTTCTCTCCTCATCCCAGCCAAACCCTCTACAGACTCCGTCGCGGCCATCCCTGGCCGCAGCAACCAATCACCCTCCGCCATCACGGACCAGACCACCACGTCCCCCAGCCGAGACAAACTCGACCATAACCACCACTTCTTTCACAGCCTCGCCGCCTGGAATAACCCGGCCACCACGACCAACACCGCAACCACCCACGTCACCCCACCTGCTAGGTCACCCCAACCACCCCGGTCGTCCCTGATAAACCAACCACAACCACCGCCACCAGAAATTGCCAACACCCAAAAACCCACCAAAATTTAAACTACGACCAACACCGGCTTACCTTCGCCGGAGCCGCGCCCGGACGCGCCGCCGAGCCTCGTCTCCCTCCGTCGGAGCAGAGCCGCCCCCGTGCGCGCGACACCGATCAGCCACCGTAGATCCGACATCCACCAGCCGCGCTCCGCCCAGTCGACACCGCCGATCGCTCCCCCGGAGCGTGCCACCCGCGCCCTCCTGGCGCGTCCGCCGGCGAGCCACGCAGCCATCAAGGCCAGCGCCGAGCTCCACCCGTGAACCCCTCTGCAGGTGCCGCCCTTGCGGCCGTGACCTCCTCTCAGCTCTTTCCCGCCGTCGTACGCCGCTCCGCCGCTGCGTTTCTCCTCAACCCTCGCCAACCGCCGGATCTCCTCGCCTCTTCCCGAGCTGGCTCGCCGCCCCCACGCCGCCGATCCCCCGCTTCCCTCTCCATAGCTCTTCCTCTCTCGATCTACCCTTCCTCCGCCGCCGGACCACCGACCCCCCGCCATCTCTCCGCATCCACTCTCGCTCGAATTTTCTTTTCCCCTTCCTTTTTCTTTCTCACTCTCTCTCCCTCTCGAAAGGAGAATAGCCTCCACTGTGTTTTTTTTTCTTTTATTATTTTTGTTTAGTTTCGTTTTCTTCTTCTTTTATCTATTATTATTACTACTGTAGATTTTATTCAATTATTATTATTATGTGTTTATTTAGTATAGAAAAAAAGTCACCAGCAAGACTTTGATACATTGTATTATTATTATTATTATTAATATTATTATTATTATTATTATTAGTAGTAGTAGTAGTAATAGTATTATCTTGTTGATTTTTCTTGATATTGTTGCGATGCTAGATAAATTAGTTATTGACAATAGTTTTATTATATAATTATTTTATAACCAAATAAAAATGTATTTAATAATAGTTCTAGCTAATTTCAAAGTGTCTCTGTCCAAACTATTTTATTTGGTAATGGTAAGATTTTTAGTCAAATAAATTAGTAGACTTCCAAAATATTATTTAAAATATTTTGATTAATAATAATATTTGTATTCCACGCCTATTTTCAAAATAAATTTATAAAATTATTTTTATATTATTATTTTCCCCACCAATTTTAAATATAAATTTTGACCTAAATGAGTATTAATGTTTTCAAAGACTTATTTAAAATATTTTATGAAGTATAGTTATTATTTATAAGCGTATTTATACAGACTTTGACTTCTAGTCTAAATCGAGTTATTTCTCTATTTTTCAAATATCATTTTGCTAGTAAATATAACTTCTCATATTAGAAATACTTTCCTAAAATGTATATATATATATATATATATATATATATATATATATATATATATTAATTTCTCCAATTCCATCATTTCTGATTCTCGACCATCATATTCCTACTCTCTTCGAATTTAGACTACTTTATGTCATCCCTAACTAATTTGACCCTTCTGGACCCAATGGAACTGTCCGTGCCCCTATCAGAGGTCACCTTGCTTAGTTGTTACATCGAAGTCGCAGTTCGTGCCACATTGGTCATTGTAGCACATCTGGCGAACTACCAGGCAAGATACCTTGCCATTTGCTGTTTATTTATTTTAGCTCATATTTCATGCATTATTCATTATTTTCTTTATGCAAAATAAACTGTGATACATGGCATAACCTGTTAGAACTTGCTGTTCATTTATATTTCCTGTTATGTATTATTTTTCTTACACATTCAACCTAGATTTAAGGGACCACCTTTGTGTGTTGCATTTATGGCCTTGACACGTTGTACTACGAAGTTGTGTGTCGCATGTAGAACACGGACGTACGTGATTGGCTAGCCACCAGTACGTACAAGCCGTGCGATAGGAATAACCGCTAATAGAGGTTGCATGCTTAGTTTGACTTAGCGGTTATAGAGGTTTACTGTTGTGGATACAACAGAGTAGGCATTGTGCGGAGAGGACAATTCCATAGCGTATGGGCTTCGATGCACTTTTCCTTTTGTAACCCGTGAGCTCCGCCGGAGACGCGGGTCAGATTACCCATGATTACTGACGGCCACTGACGTTCTGCGGAACGTTATGCTCTTACTGATGGAGCCTATGGTGCCCGAGGGGGGGACTATGCCGATCCTATTCAGCCAGAGCCCATGCGTAGGAAGGATTGTTCTTAACTACATGTCACTTAGAACGGTTAGGCAGTACCTTTATCCGTTAGGTACGAGTACTTTTGGTTTGGGTACTTGTATCTGACCGTGGCTTAGAACAATAACTTGTCGCGGACTAGTTTGTCACATCTTATCCTTGTTTGGTTGTAGGTGTGACTTACTACTTCGATGAGAAGGTATTGAACCTCGTTGGGGTCCGGATACCATATTGGATTCATAGCATAGAAAGATACGTCACCGTGAATTAGTTTACCATCTCCTGTCCTTGTTTGGTTGGGGGATGGTAAGCTCGTTCAATAGGTGTGTATTGGACCATATTATAATTCAATTGACTTATTTATTTGAGCAATATTTATTCAGTTTATATGGCATGATATTATGTGTCTTGTTACGTCCCTCTGAGGACTTGGTTATCTTGCCAGGTGTGTGCTATTGTCTTTCGCAGGTGTTCTAGCTCTAGCCGTGATCATAGCTATTTCTTCGAGGATAATTGCACTTGGATCGTCTTCGCTTCGCTCGCCATACTTATTTCATTTTCCATGTATTTTTCTCTTACTTGTTGGTAGTGGATTTGTCTCCGCCCAACGTATTGTATTAAGATAATTCATTATCATTATATGATATCTTTTATTTATTTATTTTGTGTGGATGAGATTAGTTATGGTTCTACTGCATTTTATAGCTTATGTATCCATACGAAGCCTATGTACTTCGTATGAATACAGCTGGCATGTCTACGTTCCTAGTCCTACGTATTTTGGGACTCGGGCGTTACATATTTTTATGGTGGCCCATGCAGGTCAAGATAAATTATTTGGTTACTTTACCGTACCAAAAAGCCTGCGAATAGGATTAGAAGTCTAGGATCTCATCCACATACTTGACATTTTTCCTCGATTCCATATTCGACCGACTCATCGATTGCATCTTGCTTGATTCCTTCTATCATTATCCTTATCTTCCCGTCGTGCTTGCTAGAGATTGACCCTACTATTTAGTTGTCCCAAAACACCATTAGTTTAATTCTTTAAGTTGGGTAGAATACCTTATGAACTAGCAACCCCTTTGACCTAGTGACCTATATTAGCAAGCTTATTTAGATCCTAGAATCTAGAGGACCTAACCCGTCTAGCCAACCAAGGACTTAGACTAGAAGACTATAGGATGACTGTATAAAGACCATCACAGGACATGACTTAGCTCCTTTAGAAGTTCGACTATACTTCCTCTCAAATTTTAAACTCTCGTGCCTATAATTTCACTCTCTTGACAAATGTCGCTACTATAACCTAGATTTACAAGTTCATTGATTTATCGAGCTTGTTCACGACATATGTTATTGGAAGAGCTCCCACTAACGTATCGTCTAATCAGAACTGGTGCATAATGGTCTGATCAACCAAGTGCACTTTGGTTCGCCTTTTTCATATATCAATCTACGTGGATGGGATGTAGTTAAACTTACCCCCTTAGAATCCCATCCGCGACTGCCTTGGCAACTCCTTTTGAAATTTTTCGGTCATCCTTGAACCATGTATTTGTGCTCGATAATATCGTCTTTTGACCTCCTTATTGCTTTCGCCTTCATCTATTTTAGAAGGACGAATGCGTTGTACTAGAACTTTATATAGCCTTCCTATCGATTATGACCACTACCACCCAATGTAACTATCTTTGTCTTGAACTACTCGACCTTTCTACAATCTTGACTTTCTAAACACTTGAATTTAAGAGTAATTACAATCGTCTCTTAATCATATCCTCAACCTAGACTACGACCATATAAACTTCTTTAAGGAACCCTTCTATCTACCGTTGTGCCTTCACACCCCCTACGAATTCTTAATTTCGAGGATAAAATTCTTTTAAGTTGGGTAGGATGTAAAACCCCTAAATCTCTACTATTTTTTAAATAAATTTGGTACTGATTAATTTTTTTTATTTTGTAATGTACGTCGCGTAGTTGCATTTTACGTCGTGCACGAAATTTGTTTTTCGTAATTGCTCGACGAGTGCGAATATGTGCGAGCGTACATGTTTTAGAAAAAGATTTTGTTCTATATTTTTATAGTTTCAAATAATAGATATAATAATTAGTTTTGCTATCATTTCCAAGCTTGTTATTTTTACGTCATTTCTAAAAGTTATTAATAATAAATAATATTTTGTATACAAGAAAAACATAATTATGTAAAGAATATTTGTGCTTGGATATATATTTCATAAATATTTTATTAAGTTTATTTTTAAATAATAATGTATTTTCGAAATTATTATAATAGCATTTTTGGAAAGACATATTTTGAAAATATTGTGGCAATTTAAATCTTGATTTAATTTTTGGATTTATTTAAATAGATTAAATTAATATCTATATTTGGAATTTGATTTATTTGATTTGATTTTAAACTAAAGGGATATAATTTAAATAGGATTTGTATTTGGATTTGGATTTGAATTAAATAGATTGAATTATCTAATTGGGTTTAAATATCCTAATCCTTATCTTAATGGAAATTTTCACATCCTATAAATAGGCAGGTACTCATCCATAAATATCTATTCTCCACAAAATTTCTACAATCTACAAACATGCCGTGCATCGTGTTCGTGTTCCTATATTCATAATCTTATTCCATTATTTTACATATACATTATTTCTCTCGTGCCGACAACCCCCGACACAATAAAATTTCAATTCCTAACCCTAATCCCGCCTTGTCCGCTGCCATCCCCCTCGCCGTATCCAACCTCCCCCGCCGTCTCCCAGCTACAACCTCCACCGCCAGTACGACAAGACCCTCGACCATCAACACTACCTACACCCATCACCTCCGGCCAAACAACCACCATCACTGTCGCCCATCTCCATCATCCGACACCACCACCATGTACAACCTAGCACCGCCCATCTTCTCCCCTCATCCCAGCCAAACCCTCCACAGCCTCTGTCGCGACCATCCCTGGCCGCAGCTACCAATCACCCTCCGTCATCACGGACCAGACCACCACGTCCCCCAGCCGAGACAAACCCGACCATAACCACCACTTCTTTTACCGCCTCGCCGCCTGGACTAACCCGGCCACCACGACCAACACCGCCACCACCCATGTCACCCCACCCGCTAGGTCACCCCGACCACCCCGGTCGTCCCTGATAAACCAACCACAACCACCGCCACCAGAAATTGCCAATACTACTAAAATCTGTCAATTCAGCGACGCGTCAAGACGTCGCTAAATAGGGAAAATATGTCACTAATTTCTATTAGCGACATATTTAGCGACATTTTCAAGTAGTCGCGATTAACCTAGTCGCTAAACAAGAAAATGTCGCCATACGTCGCTATTGCGATGAGCTTTAGCGACGTGTTCACGTCGCTAAGTTAGCAACTGCCAGCGACATAAAACGTCATAATTTACCGACGTAATCTAACGACGTTGAGCGACTTGACATGCATCGATGCTGACCTGGCTTTAGAGCCAAATGGCGACGTTCTGCGACTTTTTAATGTCACTATATTACCGACATATAGCGACATTTAGCGACGTCCGTGTAGCGACGTTTAGTGACGATTAGCGACGGTAATCATTAATGTTAGCGACGTACTTAGCGACGTTTATATCGTCGCTGGACGTCGCTGACAGTCGCTGAACGTCGCTAATATTAAAAAAATTAAAAAAAAATTACAGCATTTGCAGCATTTGTAGAATTTGCAGAATTTGCAGAACCATTTGTTACGACAACGACTGTGTATCACGAACACAGTATCAAACAACACATACACACAATCACGAACACGTTTGAAACACAATCTCATCAATCAACACAGATTTATGAAAATTTGTAACAATGTCAAACATAATGTGTCCATATAAGAATAATGTATGTATAACCACATAAAAGACCCAACAATGGGCCATCACACAACAATGTATATGCCGACTACGACTGATCAGGAGGAGCATCACCGCTCCTATCACCGCTCCTGGAAAGAAGGTAAGCATACTGCTCCGGTGTAAGAACCACCGACGAAGATGAAGGAGGAGGCAATGCAACCGCTGGAGAAGGAGACAGTGTAACCGCTGGAGATGGGTACGTCCGCGTCTCCTCTAGGGCTCGGAGTCTGGCGCTGCATTGCTCCATGCAAGTCGCTATCCTGGTAACGGTGTCATGAATGGACTCCTGTGTCTCCTGTACTTGCTGCACGGTGCGCTCGAGCTCGTCAAAGCGTGCAATGACCGACGCAGCGTCCTCTTGCGCCTGAGGCCCTTGCTGCTCAGCAATCCTCCTCAGCATATCGTCGCGCAGCTCAGCAATCTGGCGGACAATGGTCTCCTCGACTCGGGACGACTCGGCCTGTGACGGCTGTGAATGCGCACTGGAAGAAGGAGCCCTGGATGCCTGCGTCGCAACAAATGCGCCGTAGGACCCCGTACCGTAGTACGTACCCCTCTGAAGACCACCAACAGCGGTCTTCCAGAGCTCGTCCTCCGACTGAGGCGGAGAGGGTTGCGATGTACCAACCCCTCCCTCTGCCTGTGCACTAGCACTCGCACGCTCATCACGTAGCCTAACATACTCTTCCTAAAAATCATTGTGCATCTCTATACATCAGTACTTACCTAAATTAGCCTAATAAACGTCAAAAATATTTAATTATTATTAAGTATATGGTTATCTGTATATTCTTCAAGTTGTGTTAAAAATTAATGAAATCTAAATTAGTACTTATATAGCTCTGAGTAGCCCGGTCGTCGATGAGCTTCCCGTCCTTCTGATGGGTGGCCAGGAAGACGGTCACCATGTTTGCGTCCTCACCCCTCTTCACCTGCGTGTTTGTTATATTGTATTCTTTAGTAAAATAGAAAATTGTATACTCCTACTATCAATAAAATCTTATATTTGACAATTAATTACAAACCAGACGACGGAAATGCTCCGTCATAGGAATCGATCCACCATACCACTTTTCGGCCATCGTCCTAGCCGCCTTCTTCGACCGCTCTTTGTACTCGGGCTCCTCAAATCGAGCCCTCATCGTGGTCCACTGGTCAGGTGTGATCCAACCAGCAATCGGCTTTCCGGAGCGGTGACGTTTTTTCTGATCGTCAATTGCATCACGGATCAACTTGGCGGTGACGGCAGAAAACTGCCTCTCAATCTGCTCGGCCGGTGTGGTGGATAAAAATAAGTCCTCTACAAGAATTATAAATTAAAATAATTAGTTCTAAAAAATACTAAAAATTATATTAATCATACTAAATTAACTATCTTTAGTTACCTTGAAGTGGGCAAACCTGAATGCCTTCCTCTCTTCCGAGGCATCCGAGTAGTTGATCCACGGACCCCCATAGTTGGACCTTAGAAAGGTGCCCAACGCTCTCTGTACCGACGAGGGACGATATCTGTATACAACGATAACCGACGTATTATTGAATATATATAGATATACAGACATGCATAAAATATTGATTTAACTTACTTCATAGGACTGTCGGCCCAAATCTCCATCCTCGTCTCGTCCTGAGGTGCGCATGCAGGGTCGCTCTGGTATGGATCCGCCTGGGCGGGACGGGCGGGAGTAGGGACTACCTCCTCCACCTGCTCCCCACCCGCCATGCTACTGTCAGCGCTAGAAAGGCTAGGGGAAGTAGTATGATCAGCAAGCCTGGAACTGCTCGTCGCAGGTGCACTGCCACCCGGACATGAGACCGTACGGTACAATAGAGTGCTCGGGTCAGACGATGGTCCAGAGCCATCCTCCTGTAACGGAGCTCTCTGCCCACCTAAGGACACGGATCGTGCTGGCCTATCTCCGCGTCGTGCAGCGGTGCCTCCGCGTCGTCCTGCCATGCTGATAATAATATTGGAGTTCATAATTTAAGACTACAGAAATATGAATACATCGAAATCACAGTTTATGATTGAAAATATAAATAAATACAATGACAGTTTAGAAATATCTGTATACATTGGAATTCATAATTTAAGTTTTCAAAAATGATCATAGTTTATAATTTAAGATTACAGAAGTATGAATACATCAAAATCACAGTTTCTCAATCATCCTCTGAAAATTCATCTTCTTTGTTTGCCTCCTCCTCCTCCTCATCCTCATCGTCACTAGCATCTCCTTCGTCTTCCCCTTCGGATACTTATACCTCTTCTACACAAGTAGATATTGAATGGGGAACTTCTGCTGAGTCGACATCAACTGTATTAGGTACAAGTGGCAGCTCGTCCTCCTGATAAGCCACTTCATCGATGTCGTAGGTATTTCTGGCTTTAGTCTTGCATACTGCCCACCAGTCGTACCTCGTTGTTCCCCGTCTAGGATATGTTGTAAAATATACGAGTTGAGCTTGACTTGCTAGGATAAATGGTTCGTATCCTTGGTATCGACGACGGTAGTTAATATCCACAAGACCATGTTTGTCAATTTTCCATCCTTGATCTTGTATGGGATCGAACCAATCAACTTTTAACAACACGATCTTGGCAGGCTCTATGCCATAGTTGTACGTCAATTCCACGATCTCCCGTAAGACGCCATAGAAATCATTGCCTGGAGTGACATCTTTGTAGTTTGTAGATTTGATACACAAGCAACTGTTTTTTGTGGAATCAAGATCCAGGAAGCTATCTCTGATGAGAGCATTTGTTGACTTGAACTTAAACCCATTCACGCAATAACTTGGCCATACTTTGACGGCATAAATTGGTCCCTTGGCAAGAGTTCTAATAGATTCATTCTCAAGAATGACGTCCGGACGATCGACCTAAACACGAAAAGATACAAAATTAAGTTTAATGTTAAGTTATTTCTTGTGCAGTTGTGAATGGAGGAAGATTCTAACTAGCTTCTTACGTACATATGCAGTCAACCAAGACGGGAAATGAAGTCTCATTTCTTTTTCTACTTCTTCATCTGCAATGTATGGTCTACTTGACCTCACCTCATCATTAAATTTGCTGAAAACCAATAAATATCGGGATATACTCGTTAAATTATAATAACGGAATCAACAAATAGATGACTTGAATGTTGAAGATTTTCACTTACCACTCTAGCTTTTCCACTTCATCCTCCTCGCAGTTGAGTAATATATATAACTGGGCCGCCTTTAGTTCCTCATCATTCAAATATCTCTTTTTCAGTTTTTCTGAAGGCTTTCCAAGAGCATTGAAGACTTTCAATAATGCATCATTATATTCTATATCTCCATCGTCGTTCTTCGGAGCTCTTGTTCTATTTGTAGCAATATGAGGCTTGAAATACATTGAACAGAAGTTTGCAATCTCCTCAAGGACATAGGCTTCACAAATAGAACCCTCGACCCGTGCCTTATTTTTCACCTTCCTCTTCAGGTGGTTTAGATGGCGCTCGAACGGGTACAACCACCGATAACCGATGGGCCCACCAACACGTGCCTCATATGAAAGATGAATTGGCAAATGCTCCATAGAGTCGAAGAATCCAGGAGGGAACACCCTCTCAAGCTTACACAATGTTACTGCAATGTCCTTCTCCTGCTTTTCAAGCCGATCGACGAGCAACTTAGTAGAACAAAGATCTCTGAAGAATATGCTAAGCTCTGTCAGTGGATCCCAAACGACATGAGGTAAGAATTCCCCAAATGCAATCGGAATTAACCTCTCCATAAAAACGTGACAGTCGTGGCTCTTCATACCCTGTAGTTTGTTCTCCTTCGGGTCAACACATCTTCTCAAATTCGATACGTACCCGTCTGGAAATTTTAGGCCCTGGATCCACCTACAAAGTTTACCTTTGTCCTCCTTGTCCAGTGAGAAAATGGCCCTGGGCTGCTTATACTTCCCACTGCCTTCCTTTATCAAATGCAACTCTGGACATCTGCATATTTCTTCTAAGTCCAACGTGGCCTTGGGATTGTCTTTCGTCTTCCCCTTTACGTCCATCACAGTATTTATTATATTGTCAAATACATTCTTCTCGATATGCATGACATCCAGGTTATGTCTGAGCAGATGGTCACTCCAATATGGTAGGTCCCAGAATATACTCCTCTTCGTCCAGTTGTGAGCGCGGCCAAATCCATCACACTTGTACCCCGCTGTAGGCTCTTCAATAGCACTTGACAATTCTTTAACTTCTTCCCATATCGTGTCCCCAGACCACCGTGGCGGTGGACTGGACTTCTCTACCACGCCAGCACGAAAAGCATTCCTGTTCCTCCGGTACGGATGATCCTTTGGCAGGAACTGTCGATGAAAATCAAAGAAGCACGATTTTCCTCCGTGTTTCAAACGGAAAGCCTTAGTGCGATCCATGCAATACGGACATGCGAGACGACCATGGGTGCTCCAACCCGATAACATTCTATAGGCCGGGAAATCATTGATGGTCCACATTAGTGCGGCCCTCATCTGAAAGTTCTGCTTTCTGGAAACATCATATGTGGTTGCACCTACTTCCCACAACTGATTCAGCTCATCTACCAAGGGCTGTAAGTACACATCGATGTTCCTCTTCGGGTTCTTCGGACCTAGAATAATAACAGTTAGGAACATGTAAGGAGTCTTCATACACATCCAAGGTGGCAAGTTGTACGGAGTAACAATCACTGGCCAACAAGAATATTGTGAGCCCGAAAGTCCAAATGGGGTAAAACCGTCGGAGGAAAGCCCCAATCTGACATTACGCGGCTCCGAAGCAAAATCGGGATACACTCGATCAAAGTGCTTCCATGCTTCCCCGTCGGATGGATGATCCAGTACTCCATCTATTTGTTCCCGCTTGTGCCAACTCATATTATCAGCTGTCTCCTTTGCCATAAACAACCTCTGCAACCGCGGCGTCAAAGGCAAATAGTGCATCGAATCTGTTGGCTTGCGTGCACCAGAAGTCCTTGTTGTACTAGTTGCCTTGAAGCGACCGGCACCACAAAATCTGCAGGCGTCTTCATCCTTGTCGTCCTTATAGTACAACATGCATCCGTTGTGACATACATCAATTTTTTCATACCCCATCCAGAGCGATCTCACCATTCTCTTGGATCGGTAGAAGTCTTTAGGTAACTTGCCACCCTCCGGCAATATATCTATAATTAACTCCAGGATTCGGTTGTAGCATTCTTGAGACATGTTAAAATCTGATTTTATGCTCAACAATCTTGTAACCACCTCCAACGGTGAATGGTCATCACAAGGATATAAAGGAGTCCTTGCATTCTCCAGCAACTCCATGAACTTTGCAGCATTGGCATTCGGTGCCTCCTCAGCTGCATATTGATTGTTCGGATCGAAACTAGGCCCCGCAGCATCGAAAACCATGTTCGTCCACCCTTGGTCGCAATCAGCATGCTCGTGGACATCTACATAAGGCTCCACATAAGGCTCCGGCTCGGAGGCTAAAGAGGTAAGTTCTCCGTGTGCGGTCCACTGATAGTAATTTGGCATGAAACCCCTCGAATACAAATGATATGTCACATCCACTTTCAAATGATATTCCAAGTTGTGACATCTCATACATGGACACTTAATTTTTGTACGGTCCATGTACTGAGGGAACGCCTTGGCAAACTGCAGGAACTGTTGCACACCCTGTATAAATTCATTCCGCACACCGTACATATCATCAGGATGACGATTGTACATCCACAAACGGTTCCGCAGATAGTAATTCATATCCATTTTAAGATAATTCTACAAAGATTGACACAGATAATAATTCATCAGGATGACGATTGTATATCCACAAACGGTTCTGCATAATTGCCAAGTATGGGGACGAATGGCTCAGAACACAACCCAAAATGCATTCTAGCATACATTAGTTTGAATCATCTATGTTCTGTACATATTGTGTAGTATATGTTCTTATCGAATCTAGTATCTGAAGGATGTAACAGAATCAAGATGAACCCACATAATGTAATACTAAGACATTATCTACTACTAAAAGATGTAGTAATAGGTTGTCGTATCATCATTGCCGAGGGATGGGGGTCGGAGGACAGTCAACTTTATCTACGGCTACATAGTTTATGCCTCGCCAGTCGAATGGCTGCAAGGACTATGTCCTGATCACGATGTCGTACCATAGATTATCTACTACTAACTAAGACTTTCAACTAAGCAGTCACAGGGTACTGAACAGAAAGTCTAATTATAAGACTTTCAACTAAGCAGCGTTGTAGGATTTAAAATATGGTATTCAGGATTAGTATCCATCCTTCGTGACATAGCTGACTCTGCCAAAACCTGACCAACATATCCTACACTAATCATTCCATATTTCAGTAATGTCAGTGAGCTAAATCATACTCAACTGTCGAGAATACTTAGGAGAAAACTCATTCACAGGATTATTATCCATCCTTCGTGACATAGCTGAAATTTTATAGAGCTCGATAATAATTATTAGTCAATTTATTCATCATTTCAAAATCCTAAAAAAGCCCAAAACTCCTAGTATCAGTAAATAGGGCTCGAACCCTAAATTAGAATTCGAATCCAAGCAAAACATCAAATTGACAGTTGATATGCCCAAAAAACTCCCAGTATCAGTATATAGGTGTCACACTGTGAGTCTCGTGTCCACACAGTAGGATACGACGTGTCCAAACCAACAAAATAGGTGTCACACGAACTAGAAACGAGTCCACTGTGAGTCTCGTGTCCACACAGTAGGACACGGCGTGTCCAAACCAACAAAATAGGTGTCATACGAACTAGAAGCGAGTCCACTGTGAGTCTCGTGTCCACACAGTGGGACACGACGTGTCCAAACCAACAAAATAGGTGTCACACGAACTAGAAGCGAGTCTACTGTGAGTTTCGTGTCCACACAGTGGGACACGATGTGTCCACACAGTGGGACACGACGTGTCCAAACCAACAAAATAGGTGTCACACGAACTAGAAGCGAGTCCACTGTGAGTCTCGTGTCCCCGACAGCGAGTCCACGCTCTCGTGGACACAAACTAGAAGCGAGAGAGAGAGCTAGAAGACGAGGAGAAACTGGAAAGCGGGGGGGAGAGTTACCTGAGGAGGAGCTACCTGAGGAAGGAGGAGGAGGAGGAGAAGGAGGAGGAAGATCGCCGGAGGAGCGCCGCGGAGGAGGAGGCCGGAGGAGGGAAATCGCCGGAGGAGCGTCGCGGAGGAGGAGGGCACAAAATATTTGGGGGGAAATTTTGTGAAAGATCGAAAAGCGAAACCCTTGCTATATGAAACGATTAGCGACGTTCTTCTAGAACGTCGCTAAACGTCGCTGATATTTATAAAACGGCGACGCTACTTAAATTGCGTCGCTACACGTCGCTACATCAGCGACCTGTACCGACGAACTTGCGATGCCTATTCTCATTTAACAAATTGCAGCCGCTAGACGTCGCTATTAGTCCCTGTCAGCGACAAACAGCGACGTCTTGTATAAACGTCGCTAAAACCCCCAAAAATAGCGATGTTCTTCTTTGGAGTCGCTAAATACGTCGCTGATATGACTTATTTTGGTAGTGCAACACCCAAAAACCCACCAAAATTTAAACCACGACCAACACCGGCTTACCTTCGCCGGAGCCACGCCCGGACGCACCGCCGAGCCTCGTCTCCCTCCGCCTGAGCAGAGCCGCCCCCGTGCGCGCGACACCGATCAGCCACCATAGATCCGACATCCACCAGCCGCGCTCCGCCCAGTCGACACCGCCGATCGCTCCCCCGGGACGCGCCACCCGCGCCCTCCTGGCACATCCGCCGGCGAGCCGTGCAGCTATCAGGGCTAGCGTCGAGCTCCGCCCGGGAACCCCTCCGCCGGTGCCGCCCTTACGGCCGAGACCTCCTCTCAGCTCTTTTCCGTCGTCGTACGCCGCTCTGCCGCTGCATTTCTCCTCGAAACCCTCTCCTCAACCCTCGCCAACCGTCGGATCTCCGCGCCTCTCCCAGAGCTGGCTCGCCGCCCCCACGCCGCCGATCCCCCGTTTCCCTCTCCATAGCTCTTCCTCTCTCGATCTACCCTTCCTTCGCCGCCGGACCACCGACCCCTCGCCATCTCTCCGCATCCACTCTCGCTCGAATTTTCTTTTCCCCTTCATTTTTCTTTCTCTCACTCTCTCTCCCTCTCGAAAGGAGAACAGCCTCCACTGTGTTTATTTTTTTGATTTTTATTTCTTTTGTTATTTTTGTTTAGTTTTGTTTTCTTCTCCTTTTATCTATTATTATTACTACTATAGATTTTATTCTATTATTATTATTATGTGTTTATTTAGTATAGAAGAAAAGTCACCAGCAAGACTTTGATACATTGTATTATTATTATTATTATTATTATTATTATTATTATTATTATTATTATTATTATTATTAGTAATAGTATTATCTTGTTGATTTTTCTTGATATTGTTGCGATGCTAGATAAATTAGTTTTTGACAATAGTTTTATTATATAATTATTTTATATTCAAATAAAAATGTATTTAATAATAGTTCTAGCTAATTTCAAAGAGTTTCTGTCCAAACTATTTTATTTGGTAATGGTAAGATTTTTAGTCAAATAAATTAGTAGACTTCCAAAATATTATTTAAAATATTTTGATTAATAATAATGTTTGTATTCCACGCCTATTTTCAAAATAAATTTATAAATTTATTTTTATATTATTATTTTCCCTACCAATTTTAAATATAAATTTTGACCTAAATGAGTATTAATGTTTTCAAAGATTTATTTAAAATATTTTATGAAGTATAGTTATTATTTATAAGCGTATTTATACAGACTTTGACTTCTAGTCTAAATCGAGTTATTTCTCTATTTTTTAAATATCATTTTGCTAGTAAATATAACTTCTCATATTTGAAATACTTTCCTAAAATGTATATATATATTAATACCTCCAATTCCATCATTTCTGATTCTCGACCATCATATTCCTACTCTCTTCGAATTTAGACTACTTTATGTCATCCCTAACTAATTTGACCCTTCTGGACCCAATGGAACTGTCCGTACCCCCATCAGAGGTCACCTTGCTTAGTTGTTACATCGAAGTCGTAGTTCGTGCCACATTGGTCATTGCAGCACATCAGGCGTACTACCAGGCAAGACACATTGCCATTTGCTATTTATTTATTTTAGCTCATATTTCATGCATTATTTATTATTTTCTTTATGCAAAATAAACTGTGATACATGGCATAACTTGTTAGAACTTACTGTTCATTTATATTTCCTGCTATGTATTATTTTTCTTACACATTCAACCTAGATTTAAGGGACCACATTTGTGTGTTGCATTCATGGCCTTAACACGTTGTACCACGAAGTTGTGTGTCGCATGTAGAACACGGACGTGCGTTATTGGCTGGCCACCAGTACGTACAAGCCGTGCGATAGAAATAACCGCTAATAGAGGTTGCATGCTTAGTTTGACTTAGCGGTTATAGAGGTTTACTGTTGTGGATACAACAGAGTAGGCATTGGGCGGGGAGGACAATTCTTTAGCGTATGGGCTTCGATGCACTTTCCCTTTTGTAACCCGTGAGCTCCGCCGGAGACGCGGGTCAGATTACCCATGATTACTGACGGCCACTGACGTTCTGCGGAACATTATGCTCTTACTGATGGGGCCTATGGTGCCCGAGGGGGGGACTATGCCGATCATATTCAGCCAGGGCCCATGCGTAGGAAAGATTGTTCTTAACTATATTTCACTTAAAACGGTTTGGCACCTTTATCCGTTAGGTACGAGTACTTTTGGTTTGGGTACTTGTATCTGACCGTGGCTTGGAACAATAACTTGTTGCGGACTAGTTTGTCACATCTTGTCCTTTTTTGGTTGTAGGTGTGACTTACTACTTCGATGAGAAGGTATTGAACCTTGTTGGGGTCCGAAAACTATATTGGATTCATAGCATGGAAAGATACGTCACCGTGAATTAGTTTACCATCTCCTGTCCTTGTTTGGTTGGGGGGATGGTAAGCTCGTTCAATAGGTGTGTATTGGACCATGTTATAATTCAATTGACTTATTTATTTGAGCAATATTTATTCAGTTTATATGGCATGATATTATGTGTCTTGTTACGTCCCTCTGAGGACCTGGTTATCTTGCCAGGTGTGTGCTATTGTCTTTCGCAGGTGTTCTAGCTCTAGCCGTGATCATAGCTATTTCTTCGAGGATAATTGCACTTGGATCGTCTTCGCTTCGCTCGCCATACTTATTTCATTTTCCATGTATTTTTCTTTTACTTGTTGGTAGTAGATTTGTCTCCGCCCAACGTATTGTATCAAGACAATTCATTATCATTATATGATATCTTTTATTCATTTATTTTGTGTGGATGAGATTAGTTATGGTTCTACTGTATTTTACAGCTTATGTATCCATACGAAGCCTATGTACTTCGTATGAATACAGCTGGCATGTCTACGTTCCTAGTCCTACATATTTTGGGACTGGGCGTTACATATCCAGACAGGTTATGTTATTGCATATGATATCACATGGTGGGCCATAAATGGGTGCACATGAATGTAAACATGGGGGCTCCGTGAAAATGAGAGTACATGAATCACAAGAGTGCACATGAATGGTGAAAGCACAGGAATACATGATGAAAATGAAACGCACATGACATGATGTAACCGATGCTCCCGGGAGGGATAACATCTCATGAAGGGATCCATATAGTACCAATCCGTGTTAAACATCGTGACAGCATCAAGTAAAGTAATCTAGGGCGTAAATATCAATCCTATCAAGTATGAAACGGTCAGGGAATGTACTCGCCTTGATTTGGTTGGAGTCGACGTGCGCGACACGAACGTGTCGACACGAGGTAGGTACAATGCTATGCTCCACAAGATGGTCCCAAACGACGACACGGGCAGTCCCAATGAGTCCAGAATAATCCAAATAGCCTAATTTGGTATATAAAAGTCTAAAATCAGGGTTTGGCACGATAATCAAATCAAGAAATATGAAACGACTTTAATAGTCGCGATTAATGATTTTAGAGGAAAAAATATAATTAAATAAATATAATATATTTTTTTGGAAATCCTTTATAATGTTAAAACTATATCTGTATTAATCAACATATTTTAGATAATATTTCAAAACCCAGAAAATCATTTCTGTACTAATATTCCTATTTTGTCAAATATGAATTTAGGAAAAAAGATTAACTATACAAAACTATCCAAAAATCGTTTATAATAATTTAGGAAAAATAGATATTATATTAATCGAGATATTTTGATATTAGTTAATAATAAGGGAAAACATTCTAGTATCAATATATTTATAATTATATTAGTAAAACTTACTCTTCGGGCAAATATCAATAAATGAATAATTAAACTAATAATTTAGGTCAAAACTAACTATTAATATTTTAGAAATAAAATTATATATTTTTATATAATTTCCAAGTAAGCAATTACGTTAATATAATAATACTAATAAAGATAATGATGAGACCAAATTATATACATTATACATAAGTATCTAAATATTTATTAATAGCAAAATTAATTAACTATAGCTATTTAATTAAAAAAATTCCTAACTATAAATTAATAAATTAATCAATAATATTAATAATACTAGTAACAATATTACAAATAATACTTTTAATAATAATAATAAAAATAATAATAAATATCAACATTACTACCACTATTATACACTATATATAAACTAATATATACTATTATATATTAGTACAATATACTATTATATATTAATACAATAAACTATTATATATTAATACAATAAACTATTATATATTAATTACTAATCAGGGGGCTCTGTTCTCCCCCAAGTTAAATCCCTAAATCAACTACAGAAAGAGAAAGGAGGCCGGGAGGAGGGGCTCACAGCGGGTCTCGGCCATGGACTCCGGCGACGCGTGGAGGAGAGGCGTCGGACGGATGAAGGGGTTCCGGCGCGGAGCAGCGCAAGTAGGGCGGAGCCCGCGCGCAGCACCGGTCAGGCGAGGGAAACTCGGTGGGTTGCCGGCAGAGGGGTTCGGATCTGGTCGGAACGTGGCTGTCCGTCGGAGCTGGGCGGCGGACACCGGAGCTCGGCAGAGCTCGCCATGGCGCCGAAGGGGATCGGCGGTTCAGGTGAGGTCTTCTCTCCCTCACTCATCTCTCAATGGTGGTTTGGTGTTCGATTTGGCCGTTGGTGGTGGCGGTAGATGTGTTGATGGCAGGGGCGACCGGGGTGGCCGGTCGATGTGGTGGTCGAGATCCGGAGGAGAGGAGAATGATTGCGGTGGCGGAGGTTTCTCGGTGGCGGTGGTGGTAGTGTTGCAACGGCCAGGGAATGGCCGGTGGGGGTAGTGTTCTGTGGGGGTGAGGGTTATCGTGATGGTGTTGGTGTTGCTGTGGTTGGTCGGGAACCTGGGAAGAGTCTGACAAGGAAAAGGAGGATGGCGGCTGGAGACAAACCTAGGGATTTGTGTAGGGAGTTTTCTTATAAAATATTGGAGAAGGTGTAATATTTATAGGTAGGTAGGAAAACCCTAAAAGTTCAATGTAAATGTAATAAAAATGGAATGAAATGGATGGACACGGACACGATGCACTTAGAATGCATTGGGGTTTGAATGCACACTTTAGTGTAGAATGGAATCATGGTCCAAAATGACGAAATCATATATAAATAATTCAATAAGCTCCAGCTCACTACAAATACGTTTTCAAATATATATATATGTGAATCTAGTCTATATTAGTTAAGCAATTCGAATAATTTATTTTATTTTATATAAGTCCAAATCTATAAGATTTTCAATAAACCGTTTCGAAGAGCCAAAAACGCAATAACAAAATTCCATAACATATCGCAATCGAAAATATATATTATAAAAATAAAAATCGGTGCTTTGATGATTCAAGAAGATCATAGAAAATAATTTTAAAAAATTCAGAATTTTTTTAGAATTCGGTTCAAGGAGGTTACAAATCTACCCTCCTTAAGAAATTCCGTCCTCGAAATTTAAGATTGACAGGCCAACCGAAGATTCAAATATGTTGGAAGTATAGTCGAAACCTTAGGCACGATCATGGAGAATGATATATTTTAGCGCGATCAAGAATAAGGTCGAAGTATGGTCGAATCAACTAGGCACAATTTAGAACGAAGATTCAGTATCTTAGGCACGACTCGAGTCATGACTAATATAATCAATTGTTGTTTTGGTTATGATCAAGATTGGATCAAATTCGAGTATAGCACGATCAACAGAATCTAGGCTCGATAAGATCAGAGTTAAAGTCGCACAAGCACGATCAAAATCAAGACCTGGTATGACCAAGGATAAAATTTTGGCACAATCAAGATACAGAATTAAAGTCTTATAGGCACGATCAAAAATCTGATGGACAAGATTAATTAAGACGTGAATCAGGGCTCGGTCGTGATTAGAAATTTGAAAATGATTTAAATCACTTAGGCACGATCAAGGATAAGTTACCCAAATTAAAATCTAGGCATGATTTAGGAATGAACTCATAGCACGAGCAGTTATAGAATTGAAATCTATGCATTAACAGAAAATTTGTTCAGACATGATCAAAATCAAATTCGGACACGACTAAGTTCATATATAGCCGTGATCGAGGGTCAAGATTTTAGGCACAATGGAAAAATTATTTCTGATATGATCACTCAATTTATGGCAAGTTCATAATCAATCGGGTAGTCGTGATCAAGGACCAAAATTTCAAGCACGATCCAGAGGCAAAATTGGTACATATAGTCATGATCGTTAGAATCACGACCATGGGATTCATAGTCGTCTAGTCATGCCAGGTCATCTAGGCATGATTAATCACAAGGAGTTCAGATATAGTCAGGAAGTAAAATCATGGTCAGAAAAGAGTTTGGGTACAAGTGTTAAAATCCGAATATGATCATAATCGTTAGTTCGACACGATCGAAAATAAAGTCAGTCTAACCTTGGTCAAATAGTATTTAGATATAATGAAGAGTATGGTGGTAGCGTAGGCATAACCTACCATCAATTTCTGGTACGATCAAGAATAGTATGAAGCTTAATCGTGATTGGAACAGAATTTAGTCATTTTCAAGAATAAATCAGAGTTTTATGCATGAGTGATATTGGTATCGAAGTTTGATTACGATGAAAATATTGACACGATGAAGAATAGGGCTAATCAATATTTGAATTTATGTTCGAAAAGAATAGAATCGAGATTTTTGAGCACGAGCAACATATGATAGAGATCCAGGTCATGATTGAATTTAAATCAATTGAGTACGGTCAAGGATCAAGATTATTGGTACGGTAAGGGGTACTATTCAAAAAAAAATCAAAATCAAAAGTTTAAAGAACGAATGTTAATAGTATTGAAATCCAATCACAATATATATTAAGAATATTTAGTCTCGATACGATCTAAGTTAATCAATCCTGGATAATCAAGATTTGGGCAATATGGAGGACAAGTTCATCGAAGTCTAAGCACGAGCATATAAGGATGGAGATTCAGGTCGCATTTAAACTTAATTCAATTGAGTAGGACCCAAGATATTAATATGATAAAAAAAAGATGATCAAAGTCGATTGGTCGTGGTGAAGGGAGCTAGGATTCAATGATATTGAAAACTTTTAAAGGATGATTCAAATATATGAAATAAGTCAAATTCCTCCCTTTGATAGGAAAACAAGAGGCAAGATTTCGTAGGGAAGTCAAGTTAATCATCTGTCTTTGATTTCATTAAGTTCATCTGGTCATAATTTGCCAATCGCATCTTCATCTCACAAGTTCTGATATGAAAATTCAACCTTTATATGCCTACCACCAAGATTTTATAACCTTCAGTCATCTAAGCCTTTACCATGATCACCATAGACAAAATTCCAAATTTCTAAAACATTTTTCATGAAGCATACCCCTCTTATTTAGGAATCAATACTTATTCATTTAATCAAATTTCCAAATGCTTTCACCTCGTCCTAATTTAGATCTGAAACTTCTAAATCCAGTTTATGGAATCCTTGAACTTGTTTAAATCAAGTCTCGTATTTACTCAACTCTAATACCACTATGTCATACAAAATTTATTCTTATTTATAAATCAACCTTCATATTTTCTTCAACGTTCAAATTCAAATATTATCCTTTTTGAATTCTACAATTTTCCCCAATCATCTAAAAATAATTCCTATAACTTAAAATTCTTGTGTTCTCTTTGTCTCTAGTCACCCTCTTACAATATCTAGTTCAATTTCGTATAATCATGGAATACAATTAAATCTCTTTTCCATTACTAAATTTCTACATAGCCTTAGAGTAAAAGTTCCCAAGAATCAATAACCAAGATTTTTTTCCAAGTTCTCAAAACTAGGTTGACCTTGAATATCCTCATTAGTTTTTGAAATACATACAGGAATTATTCATGACCAAAATTTTCTGTGATTGTTTCTAAATTGATGACATTTATCTCTCGATTTCATTCTAAACCTTTGCCACATCCCCATCTCAAATTTTTTTTGACATCCAACATTTTGATTCCTACAAAATCATCATATGATAACCAATTACGTCATTTTCGAACTAGATGATTTACGTCACTTCCTCAGGAAAAATGATATGAAGATTCAAGGGTTTTCAACGTATAGCTGACAGGATTAGATACGAGACAGGGGATTGAAGTAATCAGGACAGTTATATAAGACAAGAATGATGGTAATAAAATATTGGCAGGAAGAGAAATGGTAATAGAATCTGTTCTGCTTATCTGTTTAAAATAATGAACCATTTTGAAATCAGAACTATAATATCAAATCCAAGATAAGGTCTGGCAAAAATCATCGATTCATTGTATTATGAAGAAATTCATAGCAAGAAGTTACACAAAGTTTATAATAACATCTAAAGCTACTCCTATTCCTACTCCTAAGTTAAATAATGAGAAACAAAACAAAACAAAACAATAATTCTTTTTTTTGAAAGACTTAAACAAAAGTAGAGAAAACATGTTCAAAAGTATTTAAGGTACAATCTGATAATCATATGCGTCTATCCAAAATCATGGTACTCTAAATCCTCGTCATACTAGTAAGCAAGGCTACGATAATCACAGAGTCCTCGACTAAGGCACATACCTCTAGAATCATGGTATTTAAAATTTTTGCGATGCCGCTAGCTTGGCTGCAAAAACCTTAAATTTCCACACCCGAGAAATATATCCAAAATCAGACTATATGTCCTCACCATGCTTGCTAATGTGACTGTAGAAGACTAGATTCCATATCTGAGATGACCTAGCCCATATAATTTCATCTTGACAAAAAAAATTTAATCAACAATGGATACCAAAAAATCAAATTCATTAACTAACCCAAAAAGGTAAATATAAACCGTTAAAATCAAATTTTGAGATATTTTATAATGAGATTCTCAAGGGTCATCCCAGGAATCTCTTAAGGAATCCTAACTGTGATTGAGTACCTTCAAAAATATATCCTAATCCTATTGCAGGTTGTACTGATACTCTAGTTCGAATACCACTACACAAACTCGACCAGCATGGGCCACCACCAAAAATGTGTCACGACCCGCACCCTAGAGTAAAGGCACGAGAAGTGGGTACGTCCAGCCTACGCCACAGTGTCGGCGGTAGAACGCTGTTCTAGGTCAATCATCTAACAATATAAGGTACCTGTACAGTATATACACTCCGAATGGAGGTGACATAACAGATACAGTCTCAATCACATCTAAGGTAGAATACGATAAAAGATAGATAGATAAAACTGAAATCCATAAGAGATACAACAGATAGAAGTCCAAGTGTCTAAGATATCACAAATTCGAAAAAATCTCTCAAATCTCAAATACAGTAATCCATAAAGTAATACAACTCAAGACAACTGAAATAAAATAAGAAAAACCCTAGCTATCTACTCCAACCTTTACTGTGTCTCCTCTAGGCTAGCAGGTAACCTCCAAGCTATCTGTAAAATTTATCAACAGGTCCAGTCATGACGGGAGCGAGCACAGTACATCTCACGCAGTTCATAATATGACAGGATATATAAATATGCAATAGAGTAAGATATATGAAACACTGAGAATATACATATGTAAAAGAGAAGACTGTAATGAAATATCTACTATAAGTAAAAAGATACAGTGAACTAGTGATTTAGAGTACAAGCTAGACATGTGAACGGCTTGATAATAAACATGAGAGTTTGCACATGACTACACTACTTTGGAAATTGTCCACATAACTATTTATACTCTCCCGTACCCTAATCAATACACAAGGATCCAGACAGGTTATGCTATTGCACATGATATCACATGGGGGCCCATAAATGGGTGTACATGAATGTAAACATGGGGGCTCCGTGAACATGAGAGTACATGAATCACGAGAGCGCACATGAATGGTGAAAGCACAGGAATACATGATGAAAGTTAAACGCACATGACATGATGTAACCGATGCTCCCGAGGGGGATAATATCTCATGAAGGGATCCATATAGTACCAATCCGTGTTAAACATCATGACAGCATCAAGTAAAGTAATCTAGAGCATAAATGTAAATCCTATCAAGTATGAAATGGTCAGAGAATGTACTCGCCTTGATTTGGTTGGAGTCGACGTGCACGACACGAACGTATCGACACGAGGTAGGTACAATGCTATGCTCCACAAGATGGTCCCAAATGACGACACTGGCAGTCCCAATGAGTCCAGAATAGTCCAAATAGCCTAGTTTGGTATAAAAAAAGTCTAAAATCAGGGTTTGGCACGATAATCAAATCAAGAAATATGAAACGACTTTAATAGTCGCGATTAATGATTTTAGAGGAAAAAATATAATTAAATAAATATAATAATTTTTTTGGAAATCCTTTATAATGTTAAAACTATATCTGTATTAATCAACATATTTTAGATAATATTTCAAAACCCAGAAAATCATTTATGCACTAATATTCCTATTTTGTCAAATATGAATTTAGGGAAAAAGATTAACTATACAAAACTATCCAAAAATCGTTTATAATAATTTAGGAAAAGTAGATATTATATTAATCGAGATATTTTGATATTAGTTAATAATAAGGAAAAACATTCTAGTATCAATATATTTATAATTATATTAATAAAACTTACTGTTCGGGAAAATATCAAAAAATGAATAATTAAACTAATAATTTAGGTCAAAACTTACTATTAATATTTTAGAAATATTATTATATATTTTTATATAATTTCAAGTAAGTGATTACGTTAATATAATAATACTAATAAAGATAATGATGAGACCAAATTATATACATTACACATAAGTATCTAAATATTTATTAATAGCAAAACTAATTAACTATAGCTATTTAACAAAAAAAATTCCTAACTATAAATTAATAAATTAATCAATAATATTAATAATACTAGTAACAATATTACAAATAATACTTTTAATAATAATAATAATAATAATAATAATAAATACCATCTTTACTACCACTATTATACACTATATATAAACTAATATATACTATTATATTTTAATACAATATACTATTATATATTAATACAATAAACTATTATATATTAATATAATAAACTACTATATATTAATTACTAATCAGGGGGCTCTGTTCTCCCCCAAGTTAAATCCCTAAATCAACTATGGAAAAAGAAAGGAGGCCGGGAGGAGGAGCTCACAGCGGGTCTCTGCCATGGGCTCCGGCGACGCGTGGAGGAGAGGCGTCGGGCGGATGAAGGGGTTCCGACACGGAGCAGCGCCAGTAGGGCGGAGGCCGTGCGCAGCGCCGGTAAGACGGAAGAAACTCGGTGGGTTGCCGGCGGAGGGGTTCGGATCTGGCCGGAACGTGGCTGTCCGTCGGAGCTGGGCGGCGGACACCGGAGCTCGGCGAAGCTCGCCATGGCGCCGGAGGGGATCGACGGTTCAGGTGAGGTCTTTTCTCCCTCACTCATCTCTCTATGGTGGTTTGGTGGTCGGTTTGGTCGTTGGTGGTGGCGGTAGATGTGTTGATGGCAGGGGCGACCGGGGTGGCCGGTCGATGTGGTGGTCGGGATCCGGAGGAGAGGAGAATGATGGCGGTGGTGGTAGTATTGCATCGGCCAGGGGATGGCCGGTGGGGGTAGTGTTCTGTGGGGGTGAGGGGTATCGTGATGGTGTTGGTGTTGCTGTGGTTGGTCGGGAACCTGGGAAGAGTCTGACAAGGAAAAGGAGGATGGCGGCTGGAGACAAACCTAGAGATTTGTGTAGGGAGTTTTCTTATAAAATATTGGAGAAGGTGTAATATTTATAGGTAGGTAGGAAAACCCTAAAAGTTCAATGTAAATGTAATAAAAATGGAATGAAATGGATGGACACGGACACGATGCACTTAGAATGCATTGGGGTTTAAATGCACACTTTAGTGTAGAATGGAATCATGGTCCGAAATGACGAAATCATATATAAATAATTCAATAAGCTCCAGCTCACTACAAATACATTTTCAAATATATATATATATATATATATATATATATATATATATATATATATATATGTGAATCTAGTCTATATTAGTTAAGAAATTCGAATAACTTATTTTATTTTATATAAGTCCAAATCTATAAGATTTTCAATAAACCATTTCGAAGAGCCAAAAACCCAATAACAAAATTCCATAACATATCGCGATCGAAAATATATATTATATAAATAAGTATAAAAATCAAAATCGGTGCTTTGATGATTCAAGAAGATCTTAGAAAATAATTTTAAAAAATTCAGAAAATTTTTAGAATTCGGTTCAAGGAGGTTACATTGGATGATGGGCTATTGGGCCCATGGCTTCCTGCTGTTAAAGGAAATAACTAGCAACCTATAAATCTAATAAAAAAAATTGATATTAATTAATATTAAAGGAAATAGTAAAGGAAAATTATAATGATAGTCAATTCTAAATTTAGGTAAACAATTTCATTAGAAAATTTAATTCTTAATAATAAATTCATGGGGAATATCCCAAATTAATAATCGTTAATAAAATATAAAGAAATGTTTTCAGACAATACTCGAAAAAATTATAAAATATTCTAAACTTTAAATTTAGGAGAAGTGGGGTTACACTTCTGCAGCTTTGTTTCACTTGGCCGCAGGGGATCTTCGAGAGTCTTCCCTCTGCGGCTTGATTTCTCTTGGCCGTATGGCATGGTGATCCGCATAAACTCCATCTTTTCCATGCTTCTACAAATATATGTGTATTTCCAACTGGTCCTCATTTACTTTAATAGGATCAATACTTTAACATAATGAAAATAGAATGAATTATTTTTTTATATATCTGATCAGAACAATGTCTAAAATACTTCAATATGTGAATGTGTCTAAATCCAAATAATACAAAAATACATAAAACATAAACTCCTACTATACGGTCATATCCTCAGATAAGATAATACCCATATGAACAGTATGCTCATGAAAGACCTTGGATGGTAATCTTTTTGTGAGCGAATCCATAACATAGAGTTTGTCCTAATGTAATATATGGATACTTGACCATTCTGAATTTTTTCCTTCACAATTAGGAGCTTTATGTTAATATATTTTTACTTATACGAGCTCTTGTTGTTATTGGAATACAGTACTGCTGATTTATTGTCATACTATAATTTGAGTGGTCTTTCAATACCCTCTTGTATACGTAGCCATGTGGCTTACCATATTCCTTAATTGGATGCCTCAGAGCATACTATAAACTCTGTTGCCGTGGTAGAAGAAGTTATGAGTGTCTGTTTGACACTCATCCAAGACATATCTCCACCAGCCAACAGGTAAGTATAACTATATGTGGATCTCATGTTGTCTTGGCATCCAGCAAAATCAGAATCGAAATACCTTACAATCTCCAAATTATCCGATCTCCTATAAGTGAGCATGTAACCCTTTGTTGGCATGACCCGCACCCAAAAGTTCGGGCATGAGTATGTAGAAATACGTCCAGTCTACGTCGTTGAGTCGGCGGTAGTACGATGTCTAATCCTAAAGTAACATCAAATCCAACAATAAGAATATAAATCTCAATGTCAAGAATCTAACTCATTTACAGGTGCTAATTGGTAGATACGAAATAGAAAGATAAGTCCAGAATATCAAATACAAGAATCCTCAAAATAGAGTACATCTCAATAATGTTTCGACAACATAAATCTAATCAACAAATAAGTAAATGCTAAACTAAATCTAATCATCCTCCAGTGATCAGTCTGCTACGACATCTTCTGCACCCTTTCGTATACCGTAATCAGCCTCAGGTGTGCCATAGTAAGTGGGACACTATTCCTCTAAATCATCTCCTAAAAATATGGTTATCCAGTCAGGATGAGAGAAAGTACAAAACATGATATACAATTCATAACATGATAGGAACTATATAACATGAAATAGAGTAAGAGAACAGAACCAAGTAAACTGTAATCATGCTCTAACAAGTATATAAACATTAAAAAGAATAATCATGGCATAGAATCAAGGCATGTGACATAATCAATATGTAATGCATGTCATAACTATACTAAGTATGTTTGAAATACCATGTCCTATATGTGATCGGGCTAAGAGGAATCTACATGTTCAGGCTCAATCGTACGTGTGGTGTATGATTAGCCATCAGGCATGGTAGCATGGAGTACGGCTTTTGATCACATATATATACTAAGGTATTTTGTGTCCAACTAGTAATCATGGATTCGAATCATAATGTGAACAAGGTAAACACGAAAGCATGAAACCACGATAATCATGAAATATATTCCATAAACACTAATCTCGTGTAATAGTCGCGTCGATAATGCATGAATGTACATCTAAAACATGAAATAGAGTAACCATCAGGAAATGAAAGTAATTATTGTAAGTACTTGCCTTGGTTAGTTGTTGTCGACATAACAACACGAACGTGTCGACATAGAATAATTTAGAAGCTGAAATCCAGTAAATGATCCCGACCGATGAGATAGATAGTTCCATTGAGTCCATAATAGTCCAAATAGCCCAGTTTGATATATAGAAGTCCAGAATCAAAGTTCGGCACGATTATCGAGATCGAGATAGCAGTCCATGATCAAAGAATAGAAAATCACTATATTAGTCAGGATTATGATTTGAAGGAAGTTGCATAAATAAATATATAACTATTTTGAAAATTATTTAAAATATTTGGAAACTATATTTTATTAGTAACAATATTTAAAATAATATTTTAAAAATGTAGTAAATCATTTATTTAGGCTAAACTCTTAATTTTTATAGAAACCCAAATTACTTATTTAAAAATGGAGCCCAAAGGCCTAAACCCATAAAAACCAGAGTAAAACTTTGATACGGAAGGGGGTATCAAAGTTTTGATACCCCCTATGTATGACAAGTGGGACCCCCTCAATATTTATGTATATATATATGTTTACACATTTTACGAAAAGGAAGGGGCCCACATGTCATACATAGGGGGTATCAAAACTTTGATACCCCCTTCGGTATCAAAGTTTTCTCCTAAAAACCAATGTAATAGATTTTATTATTATTATAATTTAACCCAAAGCCCATAAATTGAGCCTGGTCCAAATATAAATTCACAATAACTATAATTTAATCCATAACCCAAAGCCCAGTATAATAATGGCCAGTCCAATAGTTAACTAAATATTTTATTAAGAAATAAATCAATGGGCTTAAAAGCCGAAAGAAAATAAAAGAAGTCATAAAAAGAAGGAAAAGAAGTTGAGAAGAGAGAGAATAGAAGAGAGTGAGAGATCGAAACAGAGAGAAAAGAGAGAACAGAACCAGAGGAAGAGGAAGAAAGTGACTCAGTGGCTCACCACCGGCGGGGGAGTGCGGCGTCGGGATCGGGGATGGTGTCGTTCGCGGAGCAAGGCGCGGGGGATGGCTGATGCTGGCACTGCGGCCGAGATCGACCACAGTTGTGGTGGATCTTGCAGTACACCTCGTCGCCGACGGTGGAGATGCGGGCGGTGACGCTGCAGCGCTGGAGACGGCCAGATCTGCTTCTGATCGATCGCGGCTCGCCAGACACGGGGAGATCCGATTTTGGGAGGCTTGGGGCGAAAGATCTGGGTGGTTCAAGGAGCTCTTCGTTGGGGTTTAGTGGTGGTGATGAAGTTGAGAGTGGTTGTGGTTACAGGTGATGTTGATGGTGGTGGTGAAGTTTACGGTTGTTGGCAGCGGTGGCGGCCGGAAGTGGAAGAACAAGTGGTGGTGTTAGTATGGCTGATGGGCCGACGATGATGGTAGCTAGTATGGTTCTGGCGGTGTGTGTTGTGTGTAGTTGGGGAACATGGAAGCAGGGGTGGAGGGCCGGTGAAGAAGAAGTCGGTGGCCAGGGGAGACAAAGAGAATGGTCAGGTTGGCCAGGGAGTCCGTGGTGGTGATTGAAGGGGCCGCCGGCTGGGAGGCAGGAAAGATGGAGGCTGCAGTTGGGGTAGCGGCAGAGGAGGAGCAAGGCCAGGGTGGTCAGGGTGGACGTCGTGAATGGCCTCGGCCAGTAGCTGTGATGGTAGTGAAGCAGTTTTTGGTGGTCACTAGAGAACACGGAGGTGGAGCAATGGTTGGCCGGAGTTGGCCGACGGCACGGCGGGGTAGGGTAGACTGAAGTGGCTGTGTGTAAGAAAATATTTTTGTATAAAATAATGGGGAGTCGCCAATATTAAATAGGAAGAGTGTGCGGGTGCTCCACAAGCCATGGTGGCAACCAATGTTACTTGTAATAAATCTAGGGGAAATAGTACAAACTAATAACTAACTACTAACCACTAATAACTAATTGCTAATCAATCTAGTAGTTAGTAACTATTAATTAATCTAAAGTCCAAGTCCACTAATAATTAGTAAAAATAAATTAGGAATACAATATTAGTTAGTAGCCCGCAATCCAAGTCCAAGGCTTGGTAGGCTAATAGGCTAGGCTAGTCTAGCCCACAATCCAAGTCCAAGGCTTGGTAGGCTAAAATGAATTAAAATTTAAAGCTGAAATGGACTCTAGCCCAATACGAAAGAAAGGTAAAATAGAATAACTCCTAAATTAATATAAACTATAGGTTCGAAAATAAAATATTGACATTAATGAAAGAGTATTTATTTACAAATAATATTTTGACAATCTTTTCTTTAAATAAAAGAAAACATTTATACTCAAATAACTTATAAAAGATTTAGGAAAATGGAGGAAAAAAAATATAAATTCAATTTTTTTGGAAACAGGGGTTACATTTGTTCTTTGTAAATATCTCATAACTCATTTAGGTGCTCTCCAATGATCCATCACAAGGTTTCTTAAATATCTGCCTAGAATTTCAACTATGTACGTAATAGCCAGACACATACACACTTGAGCCTACATTAGACTCCCTATAGTTGATCAATAGGGAATTGGTTACAATTTAATTTCAAGACTATTCTTATGGCATTGCCTGAGACTAAACCTGACTTATTTAGCGACATGGGTGTCACATGGTTTGCATTTTTGCATGTGAAATCTTTTAAGCAAATTAACGGTTTAACTCCTTTGTGATAATCCAATAATACCTCAAGAACGGTCTTGATGTATCTGGATTCCTAATACAAAAGTGGCATCACCAAGATCTTTCATCTGAAAGTTATTTGATAGAATTTTTTTAGTGTCGTGCAAACTTCTCGTCAATGGTACCACAAATTATGGATTTTGTTAGTTTGCAAACCATATCCTTTGGGTCTCCCGACACAAAGTTTTTCGCATGCACCATATAAATTTTTTCCTCAATGTTACCTTTGAGAAACGCCATTTTGATATCAATTTGACATAACCCAAGATCAAAATGTGCAACAATGTCATTATTGTTCTAAAAGAGTCTTTCAAAGAAAGCTGAGATAAGTCTCTTTAAAATCAATTACTTCCTTTTGAGTAAAGCCTTTATCTAAAAGACGTGCTTTATACCTTTACACATTACCTTCAAATCCTTCTTGGTTTTAAATATCCATTTGTAACCATTGGGCTTTGCACCTATGGTAATGGGACAAATTCCTAAAGTTTATTGTCTTGCATAGACTTATACTCCTTATTAGGCTTAAACATATCGAATAATATTTGTCTTAAAAAAGATGTATTGGAAAACAATTAGTACTGAATTCCTTAGTACAGGTGTACAAGCTCTGTATCTAATCAGCTAGCAGAGAAAGGCATGGGATAGATGTCGTTATATGTGTCAACAAGATAAATGGTAGAAATCTCTAGAAAAAAAATAAAATTCACAGATAAAACTCTTAATTTCAATTTATCAAAATATAGTTTCCAATTAGCACTCAAATTTGAGCTTTCTATTGGATTTTCTGATTTACTACTATTGTGTAGCACACACTTCAAACTCATAAAACTTTCTACTACACAAAAACTTTATAGTATTGCTAGGGATCGAGTGTTACTAGTTCTACCCACCCCCCCTCCCCCCCCCCCCCCCCACGCACAAAAACAACGGTACAACCTTTTTAAATTCGTCTAAAATACGTGTTAGAGAAGATTAGATCATAGGTTGTTCTTAGTGGTGCATTTGAACCGGATTATCTGATTTGTATCATGATCCAAATTCGATAACAATCGGATATGAATCCATTATCTTTTGATCCGGTCGGATAAAAATATGGATCTAGATATCCGAATACCTATATAAGTATATTAATCATATCAATATATCAATACCAATATATCCTTCTGACACTATGAGGCATCACATTCTTCACTAAACCTATTGTATCCAAGGTATATACACCAGTACTCAAACATCAGTCAAGTTAATTGACACCAAACCAAAGAAATCATCACTTTTTCTCCAATGTCTTATTATATTTGATCTGTATCTGTATTCTTCATATCCGTATTCTTATATCCGATCCAGATCCATATATGTTATTTGGCTAATAAGGATATTGACATTTATTTTCAAACCATATTGGTGTCAGTATATGTAAATATATGGATATGGTAATACATTTTTTATTTTATTTTATGGATATGGTAATACATATATCCTAACCTATATCCACTCCAAATGCACCCGTAGTTGCGTAGATACCATGCGAAAGTCCATGCCACTACAATAAAACTATAATTTGGAAAGGGTTGAGGGCTAATATGTATATTATTCTAACATGAACCTGAATAGATTAACTCCAAGAAGTCCTACCTACATGATCAGTTTATATACCAATTGTGTTGTATTGAGAAGAAAGAATCAAAAGCTTTGCTTTGTTTATAGGTATAAACCAGAATCTACACAGGCTTGGATCACCAATGCCTACAACTCACTTAAATCTCTCATCTTCGAGTACCACCTTGATGGCATAGACATTGACTATGAGAACTTCCCAAAGAACGACACCACATTTTCCTACTGCATTGGAGAACTGATAATCAAGCTCAGGAAGGATCGACTTATAACTATAGCATGTATTGCACCATATTATCTAACTGTGGATCCCTACGTTATGCTCTTCCATAAATATGGCGTTGTCATTGACTATATCAATTACCAGTTCTATACTGACAAAGTGAGGTTTCAAGCCGGATACCTGAAGGCGTTCTTGTAGAAGCATGAAGAAAAAATGGAGTTCATACGGATTATCATTTATGAGTTATGCGGCCAAATTGATCCGGGCCGCATAGGGAAGGCTCCTATGACAACTCTGCGGTCAAGTTGATTCAGGCCGCAGAGGGAAGGCTACAATGACAACTTTACGGGTAAGTTGATTCAGGCCGCAGAAGGAAGGCTCCTATGACAACTCTGCGGACAAGTTGATTCAGGCCGCAGAGGGAAGGCTCCTATGACAACTCTGCGATCAAGTTGATTCAGGCCGCAAAAGGAAGGCTCATATGACAACTCTGTGCCCAAGTTAATCCGGGCCGCAGAAGGAGGGCTCCTGAGACCACTATGCGGCCAAAGTTGATTCAGGTTGCAGAGGAAGATTCCTGTGACAACTATGCGGCCAAGATGAGGCAGGGATGTCCTGCGGCCAAGGGAGATTGCGACCTATTTTCGAGCCGCATGAGCCTTATGTGGTCCAAAATTCTCCAAACTCCCTCAAACAGATTAATTCTACTTTGTGGTAGGACACATGACGAGTTAACAAAGTCTTGTACCACCCAGATATGTTGCAAAAAAAAAAACTTAACAGACACCCAGCTGGCAGCTAAAGACCGGGTCTTGGTGTACTGTTACGGCCACATGGCTACTTGACTACCTATGCTGCCTAAAATATGCCTCATCCATAAACCTCTATAAATAGCAGGGTACCACACCCATGCAAAGGGGCTGAAAAAATCAAGAGCATTTTCTCAAGAGCAAAGACTGCGTCCGATAGTCCAAGGAGTAAGGTAGAGTTTCTATACTTCTCCCGAGCCTCCACCGTCACCCCCAGAATCAAAACTAAATAATTGTACTTAGATTGTTTCCTAGGATTTCTTTCTTGGCTTTTTTTTGTACTTGCGAGTTTGCAATCAAATCCAGTTCCTCTGTAGTTCTTGTTTTGATAATTAATGCCAAACACGATGGAGACTCTGCTGGGGACTTCTTTCTCCATCGATGGAAAATTGGTGACGCAATCCGATACGTCCAAGCTTGGCTCTACGCAGCAGATGCTTGTTGTTTGCTTTTATCAACAAGCATTCGAGGGAATGCTCTCCGAAGGGAGCACCAGTCCGGCACAGAAGCAAGCCAACCCGAAAAGAGCCTGCAGGACACAGAGGCCAAAAACTACCGCCCCTCGCCAGGCTCTGGAAGGAACTCCTTTCGCTACTCAAGACGGCGACCAAAGCTCCCATGCGGTCTCACTTCGAACCGTAGAGGACCCCACTGTCCCTAAATTCGGCAGAGGAAAACACTACGATGCTGGACTATCGGGGGCACAGGAAAATCCATGCGATCAAAGAAGAGACCGCATAAGAGTGACGAATGCAGGAAGACGGCCTATACGACAGCCAATCCTAGCCACAGACAGGGTACCCCATGCAGCCCCGATAGAAGCTCCGTCTTCGATCGCATCTCATGCGGGCCAGACCCTTTGTAGCCCACAGATAACATTGAAGATTTCAAGTTGGACTCTTCCCACTACGCACCTTTGGGTGCTAAGTCGAAGAAGTCTAGGGCAGTGCGGGCTCAACAAGCCCAACCAACTGTCCAATCTGCTGACCGTCAGCGGGTACCGTTAGTCGTTACTTGGGCCCCTGATGGAATGTTGTACAGAACCTCCCACGTCCAGCCCTTGACGACAAACAGACAGAGTAGGTCCCAAGAGTCTCCCCACAATGATCTAGAGTGTCACCCTCATTTCCCGTATTTCGTATTTATACTCGTAGATTGGATTTTGGCTTGTATTTTTAATTTTCTCGACTTGCAGAATTTTGGGTTTTCTCGTATTTCGGGTTTTGGTTCGGCTCGGTTTTAATTGGTTTGGTTTGGTTATTTTGCATTGGAACCCCTTAACCTACTCTACACCCTCAAGAACACCACAACCACCCTTATTATATCCCACCTAACTTTTCTCTCTCCTCTTTATTTTCATTTACTTCTCCATCTTCTTCTTCTTCCTTCTTCCACACAACTCCTCAACCCATAGGCAAGTGCTTTTGGCCACCACATGAGAACCCCTTTTATTTGTCCATTAGATAGATTAGTTCACCATGAACAACATTAGAACTTGGAGTTTCTGGATTTGAAGCATGGATCTCCTTAGATCTAAACTTTCATGAATCTCAGTTTTCCTCGAATTTATTTCATAAACTTTGATTTTTGGCGTCTTTGAGGTTTCCATGTTGAGGAGAATCAAGTTTTACACAACTTTGGTTTTTGCAAAACCTGATTTCGTTTTCAATTGAAAGAGTTATGGATTTTTGCAAGTTTTTGGGGTGGGTGTTCTTCCTCTCGGACAGAGGTAGGAGAAGAACACAGCCTTTCCCTCCTGTTGGCCACGCGGCTCCCGCGTACGGCCTTTGCGTAGAGCTCCTGCGTAGTGTTGCTTGCGTAGAGCCCTTGCTTAGGGTCTTCTGCGTATTGCACCCTGCGTATTGCACTCTGCGTAGCCTCCCCTGCGTAGTGCCCCTCTACGCAGCCAGCACGTGGCCTCCTCTTCCTTGTCCCCATCATGAGCCTTTGAGCCCCTACACGCACGCCCACGCGCGTGGGGCCCGCTGTTTTGGTTTTCGTGCAACATAGCCCCTGCGTATGCTGGCTTGCGTACTGCTCCCTTGCGTATGGCCTGCGTATAGCCCCTGCGTATGCTGGCCTGCGTACTGTGCATTGCGTATGCTGGCTTGCGTACTGTGCATTGCGTATGGCCTGCGTATAGCCCCTGCGTATGCTGGCCTGCGTACTGTGCATTGCGTATGCTGGCTTGCGTACTGCTCCCTTGCGTATGGCCTGCGTATAGCCCCTGCGTATGCTGGCCTGCGTACTGTGCATTGCGTATGCTGGCTTGCGTACTGCTCCCTTGCGTATGGCCTGCGTATAGCCCCTGCGTATGCTGGCCTGCGTACTGTGCATTGCGTATGGCTTACGTACTGCTCCCTTGCGTATGGCCTGCGTATAGCCCCTGCGTATGCTGGCCTGCGTACTGTGCATTGCGTATGGCTTGCGTACTGCTCCCTTGCGTATGGCCTGCGTATAGCCCCTGCGTATGCTGGCCTGCGTACTGTGCATTGCGTATGCTGGCTTGCGTACTGCTCCCTTGCGTATGGCCTGCGTATAGCCCCTGCGTATGCTGGCCTGCGTACTGTGCATTGCGTATGGCTTGCATACTGCTCCCTTGCGTATGGCCTGCGTATAGCCCCTGCGTATGCTGGCCTGCGTACAGGACCTCTGGTGCCCGTTTGACCTTCAATAGCCCTCTCGTTTTATTATGAATTGGAGCTTCTGATATTTTGTAACTCACAACACTACCTGGCCCGACTTGATACACTTTGGACACAACTTGGAGTTGATTTCCGTATTAATGGTCTTGGCTTATTTCTGGCTGGTTCCTTATGAATTGCAGATTTTAGCTTATCTTTTATAACTATCACCTGTAACCTGTAGTTCATCTTGCAATCTAGTAATCCTTAATATTAGTAACTTGTAACTTGTAACCTGTTAATCTTCAACCTGTACTTGTAACTGGATATTTGTAGCTTGCACTGGTATTTTCACACTGTATCTGCATACGAACCAACCAGACCTGGGCATGAAGTTCCCTTGACTTGACTTGATCATGGCCCGTAGCGGCGCACTCCCGACTTGGCATGACTTGATAACTTAACTTGACTTGACTTGGTATGACTTGGCTTCACTTGATAGTGGCCCGTGGCGGCGCACTCTTGACTCGACTTGACTTGTCTTGACACCGTGGGTGTACTACCTGTTGCTCTATGCAAATCACTTGTCTTGTCTTGCATCATGTCTAAGGGGTGACTCCCTGGGTACCACGGCCAGGGACTCACACTAAAATTGGATTAGGTAATGAGTAGGCCAAATTAGAACATGAAGAATTCTCGGTCACAGGCAGTCTCGTTATCTGGAGGCATTAATGGACTTGTAGCTTGCCGACGAGTAGAGCACATTTCCAGCACACTGTCATGTGTTGCACCCTCTAAGTCACCTAAGGGTACATTTGTCTCCCGGGCGATGTACCCACCTATAACTCTCAACCCGCGGAAGGATAACTGGATGGTCTGCAGGGCTTGGGACTGGGAGTTTCTCACTTGCATCTTGTTAGTAATTAGGCTTGTGATAACCCTAGTTAGTTAAAGTAGTAAGCCGTAGTACTTGCTTGGCCGATTGTGAATGAATGGTGTCCAGCCCTGTCTAGAGTCTTGTCTAGCCCCTGTACCTGGAACCCTTGATCATGATTGTTTTACTTATCTCTAACGATAAATGGGTAGAGACAGTGAGCTATTCAGGCGAAGGGGTACAATCCCGGTCCTTGTTTGGTTTGAGGATTGTAACCTGGCTCCCGGAATGGTTCCACGTCCCTAGTCGTTTATCGCTCTGTGTACTTTTATTTTACTTGTACTTTCCTTTTATTCTTTATGTTTTGATATGCTGGCTTTTGTTCTTATTTGTGGCCTCCTTTGTGGCACTTGCTCTTTCTGGGGTTTGACCCAGCTGGTTTTGTATGGCCAGATTTCGGAGCGGCTCCCGAGGATCTACCAAGCTTCCAGCCCAATGGTGACAACTAGACGGAACCCGGGCCAAGAGTGGGTTTTCCCTTTTTTGTTTCACCCACTTATATGTAAATTTATTCTTTTGAGGCGTTTAGCCGACGAGCACCTGTTAGCTCGATGCACATTTACTTACTGTCTGCCTACGGGCTGTAAACATGATTAACAAATCCTAGGGTTGATCATGTATGACTGAACTCTTGCTAGTCCTATCATTTGTACGACTAGCTTCATGATCATCCAATATGTAATATTTGGGACGTCTTATATATATATATATTTGATGCTCTAAACATCTTGTAACTCTGTTAATTGCTGGAGATTGAGACAATAGGCTTGACCTTAAGAGACTGCTGGCTTGTAGTAAACCCTCATATCTAGACAGCCGTGACCGTATAGTTGAGATATATTCTATTTCAATATACGTAGCTGGCTGTGTCTGCCCCCGCTCTCCAGTATTCTGGTTCTGGGGCGTGACACGGTTTAAGTGGTGGCCCATGCAGGTCTTGGCATTCAAGAAATGTGAAGGTTTACCGAATAGATGTCTCAATCAGTATTCGCCCTTGATCTCTGCTCGTATCTTCAAATCCCTGAGATTCTTGACCTGATCACATGCTTGTATCATTGATCTGTCCTGGTCCTTTCCTTACTGTTCCCTATGTCATCTTCTTCAGCGACATTACTCCCGGACCTGCCAACCAGCCAGAGGAAGCTCGACAAGCACTCCAGCGCCAGGAAGATCAAGCTCAGCACTCTGGAGTAGCCTCTCGAGTTATGCCTTCCGGAGGCCCGGAACCTCCAGTTCAGGCAGCTCCGCCCGTTCAACCAGCTAGACAGGATGAGGGACCTTTGGTAGGGCTTATCAGAGAACTGCTTGCATCCCAAGATCGTCGAGGCGACGCCTTGCACCAGGAAGTTCATGATGCACTAAACCGAGGAGGTCCCCAAGGAAATCAGGCGGCCAACAATTTCAAGCGCTTGAACCCTCCCTTCTTTGACGGCAGTGAAGATGCGATTGCCGCGGATGCTTGGCTTCAGGATACCGAGGTGGTTCTAGAAGCAGCTAGGACACCTGATAATGATAAGGTGGCGGTGGTACGCCTGCAGTTGTTAGACTTGGCTCGCGATTGGTGGGCAGCTCAGGCCATGGGGTTAGCAACACCAGTCACTTGGGCGACGTTCAGAGAGAGGTTTCAGACAAAGTACTTCGATGCGGTGGCACGGTACGACCTGCAGACCAGATTCACCAACTTGAAGCAAGGAGGCAGGACGGTCGATGGCTATGCGACCGAGTTTTCTAGACTGAGTAGGTTCGCCCCCACCTTGGTGGCAACCGAGTTCGATAGGGCTCAGCGGTTCCAGCAGGGACTGCATTTGGAGATATTATTGGCTGTGGAACAGTTCGAGCACCAGACGTTCGATGCAGTATTGAAAGCAGCAAGGAGGCATGAGTATACCTCCCGGAGAATTGTGGACAGGACCGGAGGCAGGAAGCGGTCCCATAACCAGATGCACCAATCTTCAGCTCCAGCCCCGGCAGCTAGGGGTATAACCATTGGAACTCCGAGGCGGGCGGCCTCAGTGACGTCGGTTCAGCATTCGACCCCGACGTACCCGCAGCAGCAGAAGCAGAAGCAGTCTTCCGCGGTGGGATGTTCTCATTGCGGGAAGCCGGGCCATGTAGTGGCAGAGTGTCGTAGGGCACAGGGATTGTGCCTGGCTTGTGGAGGAGCAGATCATAAGATAGGGGCCTGCCCGAATAGGGAAGGTCCATCCTCATCCAACCTTTCTAGTTCTTCGGTGAGGGGACCAGCCCCAGTTCCAGTCCCACAGCAGCAGCAACAGCAGTACCCGAGGCCATTGGCGCCCCAGGCCCAGGCCTTTCAACAGCAGAACCAGCAGCAGTTCACCCAGGCTCCAGCACAGAGCCGACAGAGGGGTTTCCAGCAGAGGGGACCCGCAGCTAGAGGTCAGGCTATGATGATGACCATGGAAGAAGAAGTTGCACCAGGTGAGGTAGTGGCAGGTACTATTCTCGTCAACACCTTTCCAGCATCCGTATTATTTGATTCTGGTGCATCGCATTCATTCATGTCTGCACGATTCGCGACACGGATAGGGTTGGAGCCCGAGTCATTATCAAGTGAGGCTCAATATACTTACTGGTAATGGTCTTGTGGGAGTAGATCGAGTGTTCTCCTCGTGTCGGATCGTAGTTAGCGGTAGAGAATTCCCCGCTAGATTCATAGAATTCCCTATGGCGGACTATGATATAGTCCTAGGCATGGATTGGTTGAGGAACCATTATGCTAGGATAGACTGCCATGTTGGCAGAGTTGTCTTTAGTATTCCCGGAGAGCCAGAGTTTTCATTTACCAGAGGCACAGTAGAGCCATCTCCTCCAGTATTGCGGATGGCAGTAGCAGCAGTGCAGTTGCCCCGGATAGTTGAAGAGTTTCCAGATGTCTTCCCAGAGGAACTTCCAGGGATGCCACCAGAGCGGGAGATCGAGTTCACCATTGACTTGATTCCCGGGACAGCACCAGTATCAGAGCGAGTCTACAGAATGGCGCCTTCAGAGTTGGAAATTTTGTACAAGATGATTGAAGAACTCAGGACCAAGGGATTCATTCGTGCAAGTGGATCGCCTTGGGGAGCCCCGATGCTTCTTGTGAAAAAGAAGGATGGTACGTCCAGGCTATGTGTTGATTATCGTACCTTGAACTCAGTGACAATCAAGAACAGATACCCTCTTCCAAGGATAGATGATTTGTTTGATCAACTCAAAGGGGCTTCAGTTTTCTCGAAGATAGACTTACGGTCAGGATATCACCAGATCAGAGTCAGAGAGCAGGACATCCCGAAGACGGCGTTCAGATCTAGGTACGGGCATTGGGAGTTTCTAGTTATGCCCTTTGGAGCGACCAATGCGCCGGCAGTGTTCATGGACCTTATGAACCGTATTTTCATGCCTTACTTGGATCAGTTTGTGATAGTATTCCTTGATGACATCCTGGTCTACAGCAAGAGTGAGGCGAAGCATGAACAGCATCTCCGTGTGGTTCTTCAGATTCTCAGAGAGCACCAGTTGTACGCCAAGTTCAGTAAATGCGAGTTCTGGCTCGATCGCATTTCATACTTGGGTCACATCATTACCAGAGGAGGAGTGGAAGTGGATCCCCAGAAGATTGTGGCTATCGAGTCATGGCCAGTACCCAGTTCAGTGGCAGAAGTTCGCAGGTTTCTTGGATTGGCCGGCTACTACCGGCGGTTCGTCTCTGATTTTGCAAGGATTTCAGCGCCGATGACCCAGTTGACCCGCAAGGATGTGCCGTTCGTTTGGACAGCAGAATGTCAGGAATCATTTGAGAAGTTGAAGCGAGGTTTGATAACGGCTCCCATTCTCACCCTTCCAGATGGGACCGGAGGATTCACAGTTTATTGCGACGCTTCAGGCAGAGGATTGGGATGTGTTTTGATGCAGCATGGGAAGGTAATTGCTTATGCGTCACGTCAACTCCGTGATCATGAGAAGAATTACCCGACCCACGACTTGGAGCTAGCAGTAGTAGTGTTTGCACTTAAGTTGTGGAGGCACTACTTGTACGGAGACAGAGTGGAAATATTTACTGATCATAAGAGCCTGAAGTATGTTTTCACCCAGAAGGATCTTAATATGCGGCAGAGAAGATGGCTTGAGCTACTGGTGGACTATGATGTGGACTTGCAGTATCATCCAGGGAAAGCTAATGTTGTAGCAGATGCGTTGAGCCGGAGAGCCGGAGTCTACCTTCTAACGGCGCAACCAGAGCTATTGGCAGATCTTCAGAAGATGGGAATTGAAGTGATTCTCCCTTCCAATGTGGCCTTGATGGCCAGCCTACAGATACAGTCCACCATAGTTGAGAGGATCCGGACAGCACAGTTAACAGATTCCAAGATTCAGCGGCTCAGAGCAGAGTGCGAGGCAGGGAGAAGGCCAGAGTTATGTATTCATGAGGATGGTACACTTCGACATGGCACGCGTCTTTGTGTACCCAGCGGAGATATCAGACAGGAAGTCATGGCAGAGGCTCACAGCTCGCAGTATTCCATTCACCCAGGCGGCACGAAGATGTACAGAGATATTCGTCAGCACTTTTGGTGGAATGGTATGAAGAAGGAGATAGCCCGGTATGTCTCCCGATGTTTGGTTTGCCAACAAGTCAAGGCTGAACATCAGAGGCCAGCTGGACTTCTTCAACCTTTACCGATCCCAGAATGGAAATGGGAACACATAACCATGGATTTCGTGACTGGGTTACCCAGATCTCCGGCAGGCAGAGATGCTATTTGGGTCATTGTGGACAGGCTTACCAAGGTGGCACACTTTCTTCCCTTTAGAGTTGGACAGTCGACGGCACAGCTAGCAGAGATGTATCTCAGGCAGATCGTCCGACTTCACGGAGTGCCAGTCAGCATAGTATCAGACAGGGATACGAGATTCACATCACACTTCTGGCGCAGTCTTCATCAAAGTTTGGGGACTCGTCTCAAGTTCAGCTCAGCGTATCATCCGCAGACAGATGGGCAGTCAGAGCGTACTATACAAACTCTCGAAGATATGTTACGGTCGTGTACCCTTGACTTCGGAGGTTCGTGGGAGGATCACCTGCACCTGGTGGAATTCTCGTACAATAATAGTTTCCAGGCCAGTATCCAGATGGCACCCTTCGAGGCTCTGTATGGCAGGAAATGCAGATCCCCGTTAGCATGGGACGATATCGGAGAGAGGCAGATGCTCGATCCAGAACTGATTTCTCAGACGGTTGAAGTGGTCAGGAAGGTCAGAGATCACATCCGAGTTGCTCAGGACCGCCAGCGCCATTGGGCCGATGCTCATCGGCGTCCCTTAGAATTTGCCGTCGGCGACCATGTATTCCTTAGGATCTCGCCTACCCGCGGCGTCATTCGTTTTGGCGTACGGGAAAAGCTTAGTCCTAGGTATATAGGGGGCCGTTTGATATTCTGGAGCGAGTAGGCGATGTGTCCTATCGTCTCGCTCTTCCGCCGTCACTAAGTGAGGTACATGATGTATTCCATGTATCCCAATTAAGACGGTACATTCCGGACCCGAGCCATATCCTAGATCATTCGGAATTGGTTGTTGGTACCAACCTTTCGTATGAGGAGAGGCCCGTGTCTATATTGGACCGGAGAGAAAAGACGCTCAAGAACAAGACTATTAACTTAGTCCGTGTTGCTTGGGGTCATCACTCTCTAGGTGAGTCAACGTGGGAGCGTGAGGACGACATCCGATCGCGATATCCCTACCTGTTTGACTCGTGAGGTATAATGTCTTTCTTATGCCTTACGCTTTCCCTTCCTTGCTTGCATTGTATGGTTGTATGATTGAACTGCTTAGTGTAGCTTGTCTGTGCTTAGTATAGCTTGTTGTGGCAATCTCTAGCTCCTTGATTAAATTCCGAGGACGGAATTCTTTGAAGGTGGGTAGAGTTGTCACCCTCATTTTCCGTATTTCGTATTTATACTCGTAGATTGGATTTTGGCTTGTATTTTTAATTTTCTCGACTTGCAGAATTTTGGGTTTTCTCGTATTTCGGGTTTTGGTTCGGCTCGGTTTTAATTGGTTTGGTTTGGTTATTTTGCATTGGAACCCCTTAACCTACTCTACACCCTCAAGAACACCACAACCACCCTCATTATATCCCACCTAACTTTTCTCTCTCCTCTTTATTTTCATTTACTTCTCCATCTTCTTCTTCTTCCTTCTTCCACACAACTCCTCAACCCATAGGCAAGTGCTTTTGGCCACCACATGAGAACCCCTTTTATTTGTCCATTAGATAGATTAGTTCACCATGAACAACATTAGAACTTGGAGTTTCTGGATTTGAAGCATGGATCTCCTTAGATCTAAACTTTCATGAATCTCAGTTTTCCTCGAATTTATTTCATAAACTTTGATTTTTGGCGTCTTTGAGGTTTCCATGTTGAGGAGAATCAAGTTTTACACAACTTTGGTTTTTGCAAAACCTGATTTCGTTTTCAATTGAAAGAGTTATGGATTTTTGCAAGTTTTTGGGGTGGGTGTTCTTCCTCTCGGACAGAGGTAGGAGAAGAACACAGCCTTTCCCTCCTGTTGGCCACGCGGCTCCCGCGTACGGCCTTTGCGTAGAGCTCCTGCGTAGTGTTGCTTGCGTAGAGCCCTTGCTTAGGGTCTTCTACGTATTGCACCCTGAGTATTGCACTCTGCGTAGCCTCCCCTGCGTAGTGCCCCTCTACGCAGCCAGCACGTGGCCTCCTCTCCCTTGTCCCCATCATGAGCCTTTGAGCCCCTACACGCACGCCCACGCGCGTGGGGCCCGCTGTTTTGGTTTTCGTGCAACATAGCCCCTGCGTATGCTGGCTTGCGTACTGCTTCCTTGCGTATGGCCTGCGTATAGCCCCTGCGTATGCTGGCCTGCGTACTGTGCATTGCGTATGCTGGCTTGCGTACTGTGCATTGCGTATGGCCTGCGTATAGCCCCTGCGTATGCTGGCCTGCGTACTGTGCATTGCGTATGCTGGCTTGCGTACTGCTCCCTTGCGTATGGCCTGCGTATAGCCCCTGCGTATGCTGGCCTGCGTACTGTGCATTGCGTATGCTGGCTTGCGTACTGCTCCTTTGCGTATGGCCTGCGTATAGCCCCTGCGTATGCTGGCCTGCGTACTGTGCATTGCGTATGGCTTGCGTACTGCTCCCTTGCGTATGGCCTGCGTATAGCCCCTGCGTATGCTGGCCTGCGTACTGTGCATTGCGTATGGCTTGCGTACTGCTCCCTTGCGTATGGCCTGCGTATAGCCCCTGCGTATGCTGGCCTGCGTACTGTGCATTGCGTATGCTGGCTTGCGTACTGCTCCCTTGCGTATGGCCTGCGTATAGCCCCTGCGTATGCTGGCCTGCGTACTGTGCATTGCGTATGGCTTGCGTACTGCTCCCTTGCGTATGGCCTGCGTATAGCCCCTGCGTATGCTGGCCTGCGTACAGGACCTCTGGTGCCCGTTTGACCTTCAATAGCCCTCTCGTTTTATTATGAATTGGAGCTTCTGATATTTTGTAACTCACAACACTACCTGGCCCGACTTGATACACTTTGGACACAACTTGGAGTTGATTTCCGTATTAATGGTCTTGGCTTATTTCTGGCTGGTTCCTTATGAATTGCAGATTTTAGCTTATCTTTTATAACTATCACCTGTAACCTGTAGTTCATCTTGCAATCTAGTAATCCTTAATATTAGTAACTTGTAACTTGTAACCTGTTAATCTTCAACCTGTACTTGTAACTGGATATTTGTAGCTTGCACTGGTATTTTCACACTGTATCTGCATACGAACCAACCAGACCTGGGCATGAAGTTCCCTTGACTTGACTTGATCATGGCCCGTAGCGGCGCACTCCCGACTTGGCATGACTTGATAACTTAACTTGACTTGACTTGGTATGACTTGGCTTCACTTGATAGTGGCCCGTGGCGGCGCACTCTTGACTCGACTTGACTTGTCTTGACACCGTGGGTGTACTACCTGTTGCTCTGTGCAAATCACTTGTCTTGTCTTGCATCATGTCTAAGGGGTGACTCCCTGGGTACCACGGCCAGGGACTCACACTAAAATTGGATTAGGTAATGAGTAGGCCAAATTAGAACATGGAGAATTCCCGGTCACAGGCAGTCTCGTTATCTGGAGGCATTAATGGACTTGTAGCTTGCCGACGAGTAGAGCACATTTCCAGCACACTGTCATGTGTTGTACCCTCTAAGTCACCTAAGGGTACATTTGTCTCCCGGGCGATGTACCCACCTATAACTCTCAACCCGCGGAAGGATAACTGGATGGTCTGCAGGGCTTGGGACTGGGAGTTTCTCACTTGCATCTTGTTAGTAATTAGGCTTGTGATAACCCTAGTTAGTTAAAGTAGTAAGCCGTAGTACTTGCTTGGCCGATTGTGAATGAATGGTGTCCAGCCCTGTCTAGAGTCTTGTCTAGCCCCTGTACCTGGAACCCTTGATCATGATTGTTTTACTTATCTCTAAAGATAAATGGGTAGAGACAGTGAGCTATTCAGGCGAAGGGGTACAATCCCGGTCCTTGTTTGGTTTGAGGATTGTAACCTGGCTCCCGGAATGGTTCCACGTCCCTAGTCGTTTATCGCTCTGTGTACTTTTATTTTACTTGTACTTTCCTTTTATTCTTTATGTTTTGATATGCTGGCTTTTGTTCTTATTTGTGGCCTCCTTTGTGGCACTTGCTCTTTCTGGGGTTTGACCCAGCTGGTTTTGTATGGCCAGATTTCGGAGCGGCTCCCGAGGATCTACCAAGCTTCCAGCCCAATGGTGACAACTAGACGGAACCCGGGCCAAGAGTGGGTTTTCCCTTTTTGTTTCACCCACTTATATATAAATTTATTCTTTTGAGGCGTTTAGCCGACGAGCACCTGTTAGCTCGATGCACATTTACTTACTGTCTGCCTACGGGCTGTAAACATGATTAACAAATCCTAGGGTTGATCATGTATGACTGAACTCTTGCTAGTCCTATCATTTGTACGACTAGCTTCATGATCATCCAATATGTAATATTTGGGACGCCTTATATATATATATATTTGATGCTCTAAACATCTTGTAACTCTGTTAATTGCTGGAGATTGAGACAATAGGCTTGACCTTAAGAGACTGCTGGCTTGTAGTAAACCCTCATATCTAGACAGCCGTGACCGTATAGTTGAGATATATTCTATTTCAATATACGTAGCTGGCTGTGTCTGCCCCCGCTCTCCAGTATTCTGGTTCTGGGGCGTGACATAGAGCAAGTGCTTTTACTAGCCTCAGATCAGAAAGCAAATATGATACCTACGCACCCGTGTGCCCGGGATACCCGGGCCCACAACACGGATGCAAAGGTAGATCAATCTGCTCTCGACTTCCGAGAGGTGCTCGTCCACAAATGCAAGAAGAGAGAGGCAATCTTGGCGTGCGGTGAGCCCTCTCTAAGACATCACTGTACCCAAGTCATCATCAACTGCTGCTGTAACAAGTCGGCAGCACCTAAAGACCGGCAGTCCGTCTTCCAACGATTGCACCAGCCAGCACCTGTCCGACGATAACTCGGGAAACAAGTGCAAATTTTGGGAGACGAGAAATTTTATTTCACCTCTTGTAATTCGACTCGGAAGGTTTCTGCCGACAAGGGAGGAAAGAAGACAGGCTCCTCCAGCTCGGCAACCTTAGCCAGCACAGTAAGAAAACTCTTATATGGAGGATTATCGTCGACGATCACAAGAGGTTTCTACCTAGACACCCGTTCAAGAAAGAGGCTTCCAACACCCGGGGGTTCATCCTCGACGTCCCTGGGGGTGAACGAAGCCGGGGGTAGTAGTCCCCTGAATGTATACGACAACCCAGTATTCCAAGAGGATACGCAGGGGGTAGCGATCCACTGGAATTATGCAACAAACTTGGACGTCCCTGAGGGTGACCGCCTTCGCCAGGACGATACAGCTTCCAGCGCAGGGGGTAGCACCTCTTCCGAGTCCGAGGAAGAGGACATTCCGATGTTCTCCGATGATTTCTCTGTACGAGGGTACGATACGAAAAGTATAACCTCTACGGTCCCCTCTGTCTCTCCCCACATACGGACAATATTTATGGCAGGAGATGATCACGAAGGGCCTAGTGATCGACATCGTCTAGAAGCACTTGAAGCCATGATCCTAAACTTGGTCAAGTCAGTAGAAGAGATCAAGGCTACCTTACCGACTCAACCAGCAAGGATACCTGGACAAACAAGCTTGGGCCCCGCAGTCAACGCAGACTTAAACACGGCCGCTTCTCCTCTGGGCAACAATCCTCCTGGAATATCCGCTCCTTCAGCTATAAACGAGGCCAAGGAGGCAAGGAGAGAAGTCCAGGAGCTTTGAGCAATGTTCAATGCCCGAGACTCCTTCCGGGACCTCAAAATACAGCAATCGTATCCCGTTGCATGGAGAGACGTTCCTTTTCTCCCGCGGTACAAACCGTTTCAAATTGATTCATATGACGGGAAGACCTCTGCTAGCCGGTACATGACTTATTTTGAGGTCACAACATACCACATGCTGCATAATGATGCCATCCTCATACGACTATTTATCGGAGCATCGGAGGAAATCGTGTTCAACTAGTACCGTAACCTCCCGGACAACTGCATCCATTCCTTTAACGGCTTCAAACACATTTTCCTGGAGAGGTTCTATGAAGTAGGGCATGATGTAACAATGTCGTCTCTTATGGACGTCGTTCAGGGAGAAAGGGAGCTGACGAGAAACTACATCGAGCGGTTTCGTCAAACCGTAATGAGATTGCCCCAAGGTAATCCGAAAAGCTCTTTGATTGAAATCTGCCAAGAGAAGTTGCTTCCCGCAATCAGCCTCTAGATGGGCATAGATCAATTCAGGGATTGGACAACTTTTATTATAAGCGCTACAAATACGGAGACAAAGTAAAAGAAGACTTGCCAGCTGGGATTACACATCCCAGATGGAGAGGACAAGGGCAAATGTCCTAGTACCACCTCCAATAACAACAACTGTGGCGGCACCACTAATAACTGGAATACCAAAGGCAAACATGCCATGGTCGCTGGTACAACCAAAAAGCCTGAACAAAAGCAAGCAAAAGTTTCAAGGCTCAAGGAGATGACATACTCTTTTGAAGATAGCCATGTCAAGCCTATCTTCGACATGCTTCTGAAGGCGGGTAGGATCCGACTCCGTGATGTAGAACATGAGCCTCGAACGACGGAGATCGAGGATCCAAAATATTGTCACTTCCACCGCTATATCCACCACCCCACACATGAGTGCTTCATATTAAAACGGTACATCTAGAACCTCATCAACTCCAATGCTCTGTCGCTGGATTTTGAAGAGGTTACTATGGCTGCAAACATGGTATCCATTTAGTTCGGCGACTTCCCCCAACGAAAACTTAGGACGGGATAGTACCCGTTCCCCGGGCAACGATGGAGGTTACTAACCTTCCACCTGTCCGAGACTAGATGACTAGATTGGTGCCCCTCACCACGTTACGAGGAGAGGTCTTGTGGGTCCACCCGGAGTTAGTGCTCGAAGTTACCCAGGCGGTACCATCCTCAACTAGCAAAAAGAAGGACGGGAAGTCCAGATCCTACCACACAATCTCGGCCGAAGCTGAGGAGGCGGCAGCCGTTGTTACCCGGTCTGGCACACAATTCTAGCCCACTCTGGGTAATTCAGTCGAGGACCCTCAGCCGGCAATGCTACCTGCTACCAATGTTTTGGGACCATCTCAACCTCCACCGACAGACAAATCTCAGTCGAAGGAAACCCGCTTCGACAGGCCGCTCCGTAAGGACACACCTTAGGGGCTGGAGAGACCTTATAACTTTGACATACTAGCACAACTGGCTAATATGCTAGCAAAGTTGTCATTATACGAGCTCCTAAGGCTCTCCAAGGATATTCGTGTCGCATTGAGCGAAGCACTCTAGAATGCTGACACCTATTTAGCTCAGGTCAAGCCTACAAGGGAAGACTCGTCAGCAGATCTCCAGGGCAGCAATTGCGCAGATGCAATATCCAACATCGTATTTACCCCACAGGACATGTTAATCAAAACCAACTTGCATGATCGCCCTTTGTACTATACTGGATACATAGGCAAAATCAAGGTAGATTGGATGCACATCGATCCTGGCTCGTCAATAAGCATCATCCCGAAAAGCTTGCTTAAACTCTTAGGCATCCCTATGCACCGGCTAGCATCGACCAACACTGCCATTAACAGTTTCAACTCGGGAATAAGCTATCCCCTGGGAAAGATTCGCTTGAAATGTCAGATCGACGACCTGAAGACGGAGGTTACCTGCTACGTCATAGACGCAGATACATCCTATAATATCCTCTTGGGGCGTCCATGGATACTTGACTATATGATCGTGCCGTCCACGCTCCACCAGTGCTTCAAGTATGTCAGTAAACACAACATCGTAAAGACGAAATTCGCCGACATCGATCCCTTCAAAGGGGTTGAGTCTTACTATTCGTCTGAGGCTTGTCTATATGAGAAATCTAAAAAGCACACAATTGATGAGGGGACACAAAATGAACTAGTGGCCACAACAGGGTCAGAGGAACCTCTAAAAATCTGTCTCCAGTCCCGTAAACCGGATAAAGCTGCACCCCTTGTCGCAACTTTGCATAAAGAAGTGCTCGGTTCCCGTTCCCCAACTGCGCAGTTGGAACCGATGGTCATCTGACTCCCGAGGTCTACCCAGGAGCCAAAATCCATTGTGGAACGGATGGTGATCCGATTGCCAAAATCCAATCAAAGGCAAATGGAAGATGCAAGGTCCTTTATGGAGCCGATGGTAATCCGATTGCCGAAATCAAATCAAAGGCGAACAGAAGATGCAAGGTCCTCTGTCGAGCCGATAGTTATCCGCCTTCCCAAGACGAGCCGACAGCCAAGTGTTGATCTAAGACCCTCAGACAAGCCAATGCCACGAGCAGAACCCTTAGTGGTCAAGCTGCCAAGGACGTCGCCCCATCCTCTGGTCACGCATGGGGTAGCTGAAGAGGTGGCTGAATTGGTAAAATATCTGGTTGCATATATTGATAGTCCCACTGCCGATGATGTAATTCCTCTAGACAAGATACCTTATTTCATCAATAAAAGGTTGCCGTTTAACTATCCTGAGCGCAATAAGCTTAATCTGATGTACGCTATGGTGCACGGTCTGGACATTAACCTGCACACACAGGTGATAATCGTCTATACCGTGAACCGACTTACTCCCATTAGAGGTGCCTACTTCCTAGTCCCAGGCAAAAGAAAAGGCGATCACACAATCATCTTCGGCCGTAAAGAAGGTCCTCAACCTTTCATGCCAGAAGAATTTGATTTCGAAGCCAACACTGGAAGATTGTCGCTCTACCTGTATAGTTCCCAAGCCAAGTACTTCATGCAAAAGTAGGGGTACGATATGGAGGCTACCACAGGCCTGAACTATGGCAACGGCCGGCGATCGCCTCTGCAGTTTCCAGTCCCGGCTGGGAAACCTCGGGATTATTACAACAAGTCTAGACATGGTCTAGGTTATGTTACACCAGCAACAACACCCAAGAGCTCCGATGAGGAATGCGAGTGGCATTCTCACTCATCCGAATCACCTACTTACGATTCTGATGATAGCATTGGGGATATATTTAGACAAACACTGTCTGTCAACATGGCATATGTCGACATTCAGGAAGAAGACAAAGATCTACCCAAATTCCTTGAATTGGAGCCATGGGTCAAATAGTTTGATGTACAATGGGAAAAGCGCTTTTAACAACAAGACCCTTCCACTGAAGATGAGGTCATGCAAGTTGACCTCGGCGACGAATCCTCCTCAAAGCCAATCTTCATTAGTAAAATCATGACGAACGACGAACGGGAGTCGCTGTTGCAACTCGTTAGAGAATATATCGATGTCTTCGCTTGGAGGTATGAAGACATGCCAGGGCTAAACCCCGAGATCTCCCTTCATAAGCTCAACATTCACCCAGACGCAAAACCAGTCAAACAACAGCAATGGCGGTTCCATCCAGACATCACGAATTCTACCGAAACTGAAGTAAACAAGCTTATAGCTAGCGGATTCATTCGTAAGGAATAACACCCAGACTAGGTAGCTAATATAGTACCCGTCATCAAGAAGAATGGAAAGATCCAAATTTGTATCGACTTCCGCAACCTGAATGCAGAATGTCCTAAGGATGAATTCCTTCATCCCATCACAAACATAATGATCGATAATACATGTTGCTTCGAGCGCATGTCCTTTATGGATGGCTTTTTGGGATACAATTAAATCAAAATGTTTCCTGATGATGAGAAGCATACGTCATTTCGAACATCGATCGACATATATTATTACACAGTCATGCCCTTCGGCCTAAAGAACTCCGGTGCCACATATCAACGAGCTATGAGTGTCATCTTTAGAGACCACTAGCGCAAGATGGTGGAGTGTTACGTTGACGACATCGCCGTCAAAAGCTGCTCCAAGGATGACCACTTACACGATTTGAGGATAGTGTTCAACCTCATGCGAGCGCATAATCTGAAGATGAATTCCACCAAATCCTTTCTGGGCGTATCCTGTGGGAAATTCTTGGGCTTTGTTATTACCTCCCGGGGTATTCACATAGACCCCGATAAGACAAAAGCAATCCTGGAGATGAGTCCACCGAGGAATCTCCGCGAACTCCGAGGACTTCAGAAAAGATTAGCCTACATCAGGAGGTTTATATCTAACCTCTCAGGACGATGTCAACCATTCACACAACTAATGAAGAAAGGCGTCTCTTTCGTACGGAATGAAGAATGTCAATGCGCCTTTGATGACGTTAAGGAATACCTGTCGAATCCGCCTGTTCTGGTAGCCCCGGTTGCTGGAAAGCCCTTCCTGCTTTATGTACGGGCAATAGAACACTCCTTCGACGCCTTACTGGCACAGAATAATAACGTGGGACATGAACAAACCATCTATTATGTCAGCCGAATGATGGTGGGGGTGGAGCATAGGTACACCGCCGTGGAGAAGGAATGCCTTGCTTTGGTGTTCGCCATTCAGAAGATACGACACTATGTGACAGGACAGACCATCCATGTTGTCTCACGAGTCAACCCCCTCAGGGTTCTCATGACAAAGCCAGGCACACTCAGTTCTCGTCTAGCCACCTGGGCGATATTGTTGCCCCCTTACGATATAGTTTTTGTTCCACAAAAGGATGTCAAAGTTCAAGCCTTGGCCGACTTCTTAGCATCCCATCCAGGCTCAAAAATAGACAGAATCTATAAAGAAATCCCAGACAAAGTCATCAACTCAAACATGACTTCACATGATGCCATTTGGCGAATGTTCTTCGACAGTGCTTCAAGAACGGGGCCCCAAGGTAATATCGTCGCTGGAGTCGGGATAGTATTAATTTTTCCCTCTGGATTGGTAGTCAATCGGGCGTACACTCACAGAGCCCTGTTCAAATAATGTGGTCGTATATAATGCTCTGGTCATCGGGCTCCGACTCGTAAAAGAAGTGGGGGTCAAATACCTAGAAGCGTAAGGCGACTCGCAGTTGATTGTTAATCAAATTCGAGGCTCATACGAGGTCCACAACGAGGACCTGATTCCTTATCATCAAACAGCGACTACCATCATTGCAACCTTAGAGGGGTTCTTTATAGAGCATGTTGCTAGGCTTTAAAATATTGAAGCCGACGGCCTAGCAGGCCTCGCCGCTTCCTTGGCTGTTCCAAATCATGCTCATCATCTAGTCAACGTGATAGGCCATGAGCTGGTCTGTCCCAAAAACAACGTTCAACTAGGTACGAGTTGCTCCACTCAGATGATCAATGACATACAAGACTGGAGACTCCCATTCATCGACTTTGCAGTCTACGAAATCCTGTCGGAGAATGTGAAAGAAGCAACTGCAATCAGAAGGTGTTCTCTCATATTCTTTTATGATACAGAAACAAAAATGCTATATCGACGATCCTACGACGGACTAATGCTATGCTGCCTATCAACTGCAGAAGCCAAAGAAGCCCTACACAAGGCTCAGGATGGCATTTGTGGGGCTCACCATCCCGGCCTAAAGTTGCAGGACCGTCTCCGCCGGATGAGCTATTACTGGCCTACGATGGTAGCAGATGCGGTCGATTATGCAAAGAATTATAGATCCACACAGACTTCATACAACAACCATCCGAATTCTTGCACCCAATAGTGGCCTCTTGGCTATTTGAAGCATGGGGAATGGACATGATCGGCCCAATCACCCCGCCGTCATCTAAGGGACACTGGTTTATACTTGCAATCACCGACTACTTCTTCAAGTGGGCGAAAGCTGTTCCGCTTGCAGAGGTAAAGACATTAAACGTGATTAGTTTCATAAAACATCACGTCATCTACCGTTTTGGACTGTCCTGGAGGATTATTCATGACAATAGTCCGCAGTTCGCAAGCCATGCTTTCTATCGATTCTGTGACAAAAATTAGATTTAGAATGTGGCTTCAACGGCATACAACCCATCGGCTAACGGTCTGGCTGAAGCTTTTAACAAAACCATAATCAAGCTTCTCAAAAAGTTTGTGTCTTCGAACAAGCACGACATGAATGAAAAGCTGGGCAAATACTTATGGGCGTACCGCACTATAATTCGGACGACTACAGGAAATATACCGTTCTCTCTGGTTTACGGGTGCGAGGCAGTTCTCCCATTGGAGACCCAGATCCTCTCGCTTCGTGTGGCCCTTACTTACCGGTTAACGTCGGACGATAACTATTGCCGACGGCTACAAGAACTGGAAACCCTAGACGAAAAGCATTTACAAGCTCAAAAAAGTATCGAGCTCTATCAAGCACGCATCTCTCGAGCTTTCAATAAGAAAGTCAAGCAGAGAACATTCCAAGTAGGTGATCTCATCTTGGCTGTTCGCAGACATATGGTCATGACTCACAAAACCGTCGTCAAGTTCCAACCCAAATGGGATGGCCCATTTTTCATCGAGACCGTATTCTCCAATAGCGCATACCGGCTCGCAAAACAAAATGGAGACTTGCTTGTGATGCCCATAAACGGCAAGTTTCTAAAAAAATATTATGCTTAAAGACATGCTCGTACTTCCTTAACTACTAAATCTCCTAGACTGTCAAGTTATGTACACCAAGTACCACTGAACTTACACTCTACTAGCTTCGAGTGGATTCACATTGCATCTCCCTGGGTGTAAAACCCATATTTTTGGATTTTTGGATTATTGGTGAATTATTGGATTTGTCGCAGCATAGTTAGATTATTATTATTATTATTATTATTATTATTATTATTATTATTATTATTATTATTATTATTATTATTATAGTCGGATCATGAAAATATTATTTTTTTTAAAATTAATTACAGGATTTTTTGATTGTGGCCTGTCCCGATCCCGTGTCCGGGGTCCGACCCCGAACTCGAACCAGACCCCGTTTTCCGAACCCACCCTTGATTTTTTTTCCATTAAAACCTGAAATTATATATATATATATATATATATATATATATATATATATATATATATATATATATATATATATATATATATATATATATATATATATATATATATATACCCTATGGTTGGTTTAATAATTATTATTATTAAAAAAATAATAAAACAAAACCTATTTTTGTCCCCACTCGGCCAGGACATGTTCCCTCTTTTGACCAGCTCACCCACTCACCCTCTATTTCCCTACGTACACTTTTCCCATTTTTTTTCTCTCAGCCTTTCAATCTCCAATCACCAGCACCCCATCTCAATATTTACTCTACACTCTCTTTCCTCTCATTCTTCAAATAAAACTAACCACCACCACTCCCACATAACCACCGGCTCTCTCTCTCTCACATCTCTTCCCCAAGCTCCGTCCAAGCCTCGCCGAGCCCCAGCGTCCTCCCGCCAACGTCCCTCCGGCCAGATCTCGCTCGCGTGCCCGCCTTCCAAGACCGGCGCCTCCGCCCACGCGCTGTTCCCCGTGGCCGTGTACTGTTCCCAAGGCCAGCGCCTCTCGAGGCCGCCCCTACCTCGTCTGCCCTGCGTGGCTCCCGTGTGCCGGATCCCAGCGCCCTGGCGACCCCGACGCTGTTCGCCGCAGCAATTCCCGCCGGCTAGATCCGCCCACGGCGACCCTCGACCCCGCACCCGTTCGGCCAGCGCCTTTCCGGCGTGACTCCGAGCCCTGTTGGCTCCGCCCCAGCGCTGCCCCGAGTTCCGCAGTGCTCTGTCCCGAGCCGATCTGCTGTCTGCGCCTTCTGTGCGCTGTTCCGAGCCAATTACCGTTGTTCCGCGGTGCCCTCTGGCGTTTCTGTCCCCGTGTCGCTGCCGCGTGGATTATTCTTTCTTTATAATTACATCTGAGAGCTCTAGCCGAGCATTTGAGGTATAATTTCGTGTCCCTGTGTCCCCCCCCTCCCCCCCGTAACTAGTCTGTGATGATGCAGTCCCGATCCCGTTTCGGGATTCGGTATTTTGAAATGTTGTTGCTTTTGGGTGATACGTAGATTATCGGTTACGTCGCGACGTATTTTTTATTTTTGGATATATTATGCTGTGGTTGGCTTTTGGGTTGGATATTCATTTTTGGGTTGGTAATTAGTAATCCCTGGTTTGGGATATTTATTTGTGTTGCGGATTAGCATCGTCCCAGGATTGGGTTGTCCCAGTTACAGAGGAGGTGCTGCCAAAATTTTCGGAAAGGTTTTCAAAATAAAAGTATTTAATTAAATTTAGTAAATTGGTAAATAAAAATCTATTTTTTAAATCCGGTCCTTGAAAACGATTTACAAATTTTTGTTGGCTTTAAACGTAGATTTTTGTGAGTTGTATCCCCTGTTAGGCGACGACCGCATCGGTCGGATGAGCCTCGACAAAACGTAAACGCTACAGGGTTTCCTGTACGTTGAAGCGTTAGCCAGCAACATGAGATTGCATGACCAATTCTGAGACGCTCCATTTTCTATAATTTATATTTAAATTGTATTTATTTTAGAACTGGTACTGCTTTTAGTATTTATGGTGCAGGGCCTCGGCCTACTGTTTGGACCGTTCGTGGCACTCAGAGCTCGCCTTAGGATTAATTAATTTATGTAAAAACTTGTAAGGGCATAAGCCCAGTTTTTCCTTTATTTCTCTGTGACCATGTATTGTGTAGCGTAGCTTTTCCTTATTTTTCTGGAATGTTGATTCACCGTTAAACGCGTAGAATATAAAATGGATATATATATATATTATAAAGAAAATTAATAAGTTTCTCACAATAAATAATCTGGTAATTTAGTAATTCACATTTTTCCTCATTTAAAGAAAAGTCTAGTTTTATATATATTATAAAATATAAGTTTTGACAAGTTAACCTATAAATCGCTATTTTTCCCAATTAACTGAATTAAGCGGTTTAACCAAGTAAACGATAACCAACGTAGCTCGCGACGTTAGGCGTGTTTCGGTAGTTAATTAAATAAACTTAAAACCTGACTAGGGTCTGCTTCTAGAGATTGTAACTAGCACACCTAGAATGATTTCATTGTGGTTCTAAGTCAAGGTTCTCAACTGTAGGATCTCGGAGTCGTACTTGACTTCCTCCCCAGTACCGACGTCCTGTTCCAGTCATTAAACAAAGGCAAGTTACGGTTATATTTTCTTGTATTTTATTTAGTAATTGTCAAGTTGCATGTTTAAACCACATTGCTATACGGAACCCTCTCCTAGGGTTCAAATATTGATTGATATTGATTGTGGGGATATTGGGGGAATAGTGTAACGTTTATGACCAATACCCCTCATATTGCATATTGTTATTGTGCGAGCTTACCCCTCTTACGCACGGGGATAAGTCGTATCGCGTCGCTAGGATGCTATTGTACAACCCAAGCCGGTCATAGACGTTACATATTCAAATCACATTGTTTAAAGTATGGAATTGTTAAATTGCTGAAAAATATTGTTCAAAGTATTTTAACTGTTTAGCCTGCATTTTTCCATTATTATTTGAAATGTGAGATACATATTCGTACTTGCTCCCTCCTGACTGGAGACCAACATTTTTAGGTGACATTGAGGATGCTGAGCTATTGTACAATAGCTACTATGACCCGGTATTGTATCCTGTGGTGTTGCCAGAGTCTCCCTTGGAGGACGCAGAACCAGAGGCTGATGAGCCGACTGTCTAGCTAGTTGTTTTTCCAGTTATCTAGTTTTTATTGTATTGGAGTTTGTTAATTTGAATTCAGTACTTTATTTCAGCACTTTCATTTCCAGTTGTACTTTTCAATTGTTGAATAAAAAGTTTTTAAATTTTCCGTATATTCGAGTTGTGACAAATGTATAGATGTTGTTGTGAATACCTGCATATAGAACAGCTTACTGCCGCCGTCTCACAATGGTGCAGGCTGGGCATGATCCGGTTTGACCCAATAATTTGGGATCGGGTCGTGACACTGGGTGACAAGTCATGTATACTAATACCTCTAAACTTCCACTCTGATGCTTCACCCCGCCGAAATCTGCCAGTTTTTTTTTGTCGCCTCTGAGCAAACTTCCTGGTTTTGATTGTTATATATCACGTCTATACTACCTCTGATATAGATAATCTCCTAACTTAACACCTGTACCCAATCTGGGATAAAGCCATGGTGTTAAGGCCACAGAACCTATCACGTCCATATTACCTCTGTTAGGTTTTGTTTTAAAATCTATTACTCGCACTACCGGTGCGCAAAAGGGTAATTGGTCCACAAAAAAATCGTTCAAATCTATTACTCGCACTACCGATGCGCAAAAGGGTAATAAGTCTACAAAAAATTGTTCAAATCTATTACTCGCACTACCGGTGCGCAAAAGGGTAATAGGTCCACAAAAAATCGTTCAAATCTATTACTCGCACCACCGGTGCGCAAAAGGGTAATAGGTCTACAAAAAATCATTCAAAATTTAATACTCGCAACACAGGTGCACAAAAGGATAATAGATCCACAAAAGTCCCCCAGTGAGATGTCCTCTGCCAACCACAAATGCTATATTAGGCCATCTAGTACAGGCACCTCAGATGTTATAAGAAAAGAATGAAGTTAATGTACACTTTTATTCATGGGACTACGTCCCTAACAAAAAAAAAGGAGAGAGAGGCAGAAGACCCACTACAACTACGTCTGCTTATCAGCAACACATAGTTCAGTAAGTACCACCTCAAGCTGCGCCATTGAGCAGTCGATCTTCAGTTTGGCCCGACGTTCAGCTTCTTGGATCAGCTTTGCAACATCCTTAAGATATGCATGAGCCTACCAATTGTCCTCCACTTTCTTCAGCGTACCCTCCAGAGCAGCAGAGGCCCGTGTGACCTTGTTGGTCTCTTCACAAATCAGCTCTCTCTTTTGACGGGTAGCTTGAAGTTCAGTCTCCAGGGATGCCAGCTTAGCCTGGAGTTGTAGGATTTGCTCATTGGTTTCGGCAATCGCACGGGTCATGGCCTCATCACGAGTTAAGTAATCCTCCCCCTTACGGCTTAACTTGTCGTACTTTAGAGATAGTTTCTGAAGGTCTTTCTCTAAAGCGGGTTTGGTCATCTCCCGTACGGCCTTCACCTTCTCCAAGGCCGTTAGGAGGAATGCACGCTCCTGGTCTACCGCAAGGGGCACTACAAGAAAAATGATCATTTACGGCATGCGAAACACGCCGTAAAAGATCTTTCACGGCGTACATTTTGGTGCCGTAAAAGACCATGCCGTAAATGATCCTATTTTTTACAACACGCATTCGCACGCTGTAAATGATCATCTCCATCTTTTTTACAATGCGCATTCGAACGTTGTAAATAACACTCTAATCTTTTACAATGCACATTCGAACGTTGTAAATAACCCTCTCAATCTTTTTACAACGTACTTTCGAACGCTATAAATGACCTTTCTTTTTTTCTTACAACACGTATTTCAAACACTGTAACTGACCCTCACTATCTTTCTACAACATGTTTTCGAACGCCGTAAATAACCTACGTATCTTTTTACAACGTGCTTTCGAACGCTGTAAATAACACTCTCCATCTTTTTACAACGCGCTTTAGCATGCTGTAAGTGACTATATTTTTTATAAAATGCTTGTGGCCTGCACCCTACAGCTGCGGTGGCATTGGTTAGGACAGCAGCAGCAGTGCGTGGACGAATTAGGCGAGGTGAGACAACAAATACAATATAACAACCACCAAATATATACTAAAGCTTCTACCAAGTGCAACCAAATACATATAATAATCTTTATATTTAACCAACAATACTAAATACAAAGCATGTTCGATTGTCAAATAAATAAAGAAGGTTCACAACTAAGAATTTCAAATTCCAACTACATTTTTACGCTCGAGGAAACCACAAACTCAGGAGCCAGAAAATCCAGCTAGTGCTATCATTGTTAGTCCAAGGGCGAGTTGTTAGTCCAAGGGCCAGTTGGTGCTTCTCAGAGCCTTCCCAGGGTTTGCAATCCGGTTAGTTGGCCAATGTCACTGCTTAATGTGCCTTCAAGTTCCATGAATGATAGTCTCCTGAAAGCATAAAAGGATGTAAACAAAATAACAACAAATGAATAGAAGGATGAGATAAAACTATAATACTTCAGAATGTTACCATAGCCTGTATGCAGAAAAAGAACTTCAGAATCTAAGCAATATAATATACAATGAGTTAATGTAAATGGTGCACATCCTGATCCTAGTTATAAGATACCTCCATTATTGTTTCTATTAGTTTTGCTCCCAAGGTCTTGAGGGTACAGGCCTCCCAAGAATGTTTTGCCTGTTTGCAGGTGCATTAGCATTTGAGACAATTTCTCCAGGTAATGCAGTCCTAGAGGCTTCAACAACTTCACTTGTGTTGCCAAATGAGGGCGGCTTGAAAGGTGTAGAACCAGAAGAGGCACCAGCTCGCTCCCAAGGCTTTGGCGGAGGAGAATTGCCTACAGAGACATGATCATAAACTAAATAAGAAATGTAAAGGTTTGGAGCTCCATCAAAAGAAAAAAATATAAGCATTGCTGAACTCCCATACAAATATTTATCTTGTCTAACTATATTGGAAGCTTTATCATCCTTCGTGTGGAATTATACTATAAAGTTATCAAAAGCATAAACAATTGAAAATTGAAGAGTGCAGGGCAAGCACAAGTCACATGCACCCTAAAGGGGGAGATGATACAGACTGGAAAAGTTTCATACTTATTAGCTCTTTCAAATACACAACCAATAAATATTCCACTATGGCTTCTTGAAGATCAAAACTGATGCCTATATTGAGAATAAAAATATAAAAACATCGATATAGCATAGGTCATTTTCATTTCATTACTATTAAAAAAGCCAGATGGGCTCAACAACATGATACAATTATACAAACTGCTAATTACTTGATTTGGTAACCATTATAGTCCTACTCATTTACAGTTTGATGAATGTTTCTCCCCTAATAAATACCATTAAAATATCATCAAACAGTTCCAAAGTTTTTGAAATCCTGACCCCTATCATAGTGATACAAAATGAATATACGAATCAAATATTTCACAAAACATTGAAAGTCATTAAAGAATTTTATAAGTAAATTAAGATAGCAGAACAGAGTAGCCAATGCCAGATGTTGCTTCTTTAAATCACTTCTTTTCTCTTAATGATGCCTAATATTCTTAAATATCCCAAAAAGTCGTATAAAACTCTCTTTCTGTTTCTTACATGCATTAAGACAAAGAAGTATGCATTAGCAATTAAACTAGCAAACAATTCTCTGATAAGAGAAGTGAGGATATTATCTATTGTATCAAACGATTGGTTTCTCTATTCACAAAAAAATGTTGATGTCTGTTTATTTCCCTAGTTCAAGAAACCATAAGGATAATGGAGTAGTAGATACCTGGAAATTGGTTGCAATACAAAGCTTTCTTAAGAATTATGATATTAATGGCTTCTTCTATCAACTAAAAATAGAAATTGCAAAAGGTATGATGCAAATTAGGAGATAGAACAACTGATGTGAGGCAATACTTGGAGAAGGATATGAGATGTGAAGCGAAAGCCCACATCGCATATGAGAGGTGATGCAAGAAATATGTTTCTAGGAAAGGTGAACACAAGTATCAGTGAGCATTTTCCAATAAAAATGGAGACTGGCGTGCGAAACTCTACATATATAAGGTTTCTAAATAGTGGTGACTAAACTATACGACCGCCGATCAACATAATGCTCTAAATCCTGGGTCAAGGAAACAATTAACTGAGAGGGAGCTTGCTAGAGAACTATTAATATTAGTGGACAGGAAACCTACCTTATTGGTGATGCAACAACCCATCAACCTTCTCTACATGATGCAAAATTTTTAGCCAATGAAATAAATAGACATCGGGCTTGCTTTCCCGTTTGTTTTGATCACATCTAGAGTATACTACTCTTTCTTATAGACAGACGTGTGAAGCACACTTCCTCGTCTTCTCTTGAAGTTAGAAGAAGATGCAACCACAAAGGACAAGGAAAGAATGCAGAAAAAGATTATTAGAACAACATTTACTATAATTTTGCTTCAGGTTAGTATCAATTGTGGGTGACTCTTTGGGGTGCCACTGGTACCACATTGCTATTGGTTTGGTTGTATCACTAAACAAAAATAGTAGTAACAGGCGTTATCCTCAATAAGAGAAACCCACACAAGTATAGCTGAAGAGGTGAAGTCCTCAAGAGCGATTAGGCTTAGTTTGTGATTGTTCTTACATGTAAGCAATGGAATGGGCCATTCAACTGGGAGCTGAGCTACCTATCTATAATTTTTTTTTATATAAATCTCTATATTTTCATTTGCTACACTACTGGAAAACTATTCATCGCTAAAACAATCAAAAATATATATTATGTAGCAAAAAGGACTGGATCCACTTATCAAGAAATGTCTAGTGAAAATCTCAGTGTTTGCTTCTCTGTCAACTGCGACAGCAGCTTCAGAATCCCACAACACAATCACAATGTGGAAATTTTTCAAACCTATACTGTGAAGCATCAATCAAATGTGTACTGTCGTGATGGCTATTTTTATAGACATCCAACTCATTCTGCAAAAGGGATTTGCTTTAGTTGCTCGGAGCATTAGCTAAATAACATCGCTTTTTCAAAAATATCGACTATTCAGTACTAATAAAAATATAATAATAAAGATTGACATAAAAAAGTTGGCTCTAACTCATAAGGTTGAAGCCCTACTAATAGTGGACATATGGACATAATGCTATATTTTCTTGTAGTGGAAATATGAACATAATGTGATAGCAAAGTATATATGGTGGTTATATCAACGTTTCAGAGTATGTACTCCATATATTGTGGAATTTATCTAAAGTTTACATATTGTTTAACATGTATGTACTCAAATGACAACATAATATACATGTGGTGTGCTTGTGAACATATATTTTCATTTGAGATAAATTGTGAAATTTACTCAAATAGATATATCCATGTTCAGACGATTTCTTTGTGTTCACCTGTCAAGTGCGGTTCTGCTCCCAGGTAGCTGTAGTCAAAGGAAGTCCTCGGTTTGCTCTTACTGGCAGAATTCAGGAGCTTGGAATCAAACAGGATCACAGTACATGCGCAGAAGAGCTGCAGTTCGAGTGATTCGAACTTGATACGTGCCCATTTGCATAGCACAGCAGCATTGTCCAATTCTGGACAGTTGGGTTGTTAGTTATTTTCCTCTCAGAGCCAGCTCAGCAGCTCCAGAGACAGCTCATCATTGCCAGGCCAATCAACATCCTGCAGTGACCAATACAAGCCACGTCAGCCAAAGTATCCTTACTATATATAGCTGTTAATAAATGAACTGGAGTATCGGAGAATTGTTAGCTAATTCTTCCTGTCTCCTTCTTCCTGCATTTTTCCAACATTCTTACATTGCTTGTATTTTCCATTACCAGTATTACTCCAATAAACCTAGAATTTCTCCCCAATTCTTCTCTGTTAGCTACTATATTGATCACTGATGACAATTCCTGGAAGAAACTCTAGCATCTACATGTCAGGATCACAAGATCCTAACAACTTGGTATCAGAGCCTCTGGATCCAGTAAGTGAAGGCAGCCGGGAGGGCAGCTCCGGCCTCGGCGGATCTGGGGGGTTAGCATCTGAGGGGAGGCGAGCGTTCGTCGACAACCAACGGATCCTCTCCATAGAAGACACCATGGGAGCCATGTCAGGTACTGTGCTAGATCTCTCTACCAAATTGGTTCAGTTAGAAGGCCTGCCTGCAAAAATTGACCAGATCGAAGATCGATTTGGAAGAGTGGAAAGGATGCTGGAAGAATTAACCAGATCTCGTAGGGATGGGGAGAGTTCGAGTTCAAATATGAACCAAATCCCAATGTTTCAGCAATTTCCACCTGTCTCACAATTCCCTGGACCAAATTCTCCAATGCATACTCATAATACTCATATGGGAAGTGCCAGTACATCAGTGATGAACACTGCTATGGCCACTGGTGAACAAACACCTTTGCCACACATGAGGACACCACCAGCACTCACAAATGCCCCAGGAATCTTATGTACTCCTCCCAGGCCACTTATACAAGCTGGAGGTATTCCCTTTAATGTTCCAAACAACATTCAAAATCAAAACAGGGGACAGTCCACACACAGGCTCAAATTACCTGAGTATGATGGCACAGGTGATGTAGAGGAATGGCTAATGAGAGTAGATCACTACTTTAGTTTTTATCACACCTTAGAGAATGACAGAGTGAAACTGTGTTCAGTCCAACTCAAGGGTACAGCTGCTTACTGGCTGAGGTGGGTGTTAAAACTCAAAAATGGAGTCATAACTTGGGATGATTTCTACCAAAGCATTAGAATGGAGTTTGGTCCTTCTCAATTCACAGACCACATTATTGATCTGAAACACTTACAACAAGATTCTGATGTTCAGGAGTATAATTCCCAATTCCAGAGGGTCTCTCAGAGGGTGCAAGGAGTCCCTGAAATCTGTCTCATTAGTCACTATATTGGAGGCTTGAGGGAAGAGATTAGATATGAGTTGCAACTAGCCAGCCCCAGGAGTTTGTTAACAGCCATGCAACTCTCTAAGCTGTATGAGGCCAAGTTCTTAGCTCTTAAGAGGAACTACAAGGGTAACACTCACCTATACAAGTCTGCTCCTGCAACAAATATGGTGACAAACACCCCAGCTCTTCCTGCAAGCAGTAATGATACAGGACAGAAGTACACAAACACAACAGGGGTTTCTACCAAGATTCCAGGAAGACTCACTATATCTCCTACTGAAATAGTGAGGAGGAAGAATTTGGGATTATGTTTTCTGTGTGAAGAAAAGTGGTTTAAGGGGCACAAATGCAAAGAGAAGAGGCTGTTTATGCTATCTGCAGAGGATGATCAGGAGGGCAATACTCAGAATGAGGAAATTCCAGAATCCTTCTCCATTTCCTTGCAGGCATTGTCAGGGACAAGCCAACACTCCACCATGAAGATGAGAGGTACAATACAAGGCAAACCAGTCATAGTGCTAGTGGACTCTGGTTCTACTCACAGTTTTATTGACAAGCAGTTCAGTGAAAGACTCAAACTAAAAACTTTGAATAATGAAGTTTTTGAAGTCTTGGTTGCCAATGGAGAGAAATTACAGAGCCAAGGCATGTGTCCAAATGTCCTAATTGACTGCCAAGGGAAGAAGTTGCAGGTGAATCTACTCAAGCTCCCCATCACAGGATGTCAAGTTGTGTTGGGAGCTAACTGGCTGAGAACTCTGGGAACCATTCACTGGAATTTCAGAGATCTCACCATGGTGTTTCAGCAAGGTGAACAAGTACAAGTTTTTAAAGGCTTGGGTGCAGACAAGCATAGCCTATCTGAAGCAGACTTGAAGGAGCTCAGGCAAAAAAATCAGTTCTATGTTATTCAGCTCTCCTCTGTAGAGTGCCCAGCCACTACTACAGGTACACACCCAACCATTTCCTCTCTACTGCAAAATTTCAAACAACTATTTGATGAACCCACAGGTTTACCTCCCAAGAGGGAATTTGACCATAGAATTCCTTTATTACCTGGGGCTCTTCCTGTGTGTCAAAGGCCATATAGGCACCCTTACATACATAAAAATGAAATAGAAAAACAAGTGAGGGAAATGTTAATCAGTGGCATCATTAGGCCAAGTACAAGTTCCTACTCTTCACCTGTTATCTTAGTGAAGAAAGCTGATGGATCCTGGAGGATGTGTATAGATTATAGAGCCCTTAATCAAAACACTATCAAAGACAAATTTCCAATTCCATTCATAGATGAATTGTTTGATGAGCTACATGGAGCAAAAAATTTTTCTAAGCTGGACTTGAGGGCTGGATATCATCAAGTGAGAGTAGTGGAAGAAGATGTTCCTAAAACTGCTTTTAGAACTCATGAGGGACACTATGAGTTCCTTGTGATGCCCTTTGGGCTCACCAATGCACCCTCCACATTTCAGTCCATGATGAATTCTATATTCAGAGATTACATGAGAAAATTTGTTCTTATATTTTTTGATGACATACTGATTTACAGCAGTAGCTTTGAAGAACATCTAGTGCACCTAGAACAGGTTTTCTGCAGGTTGTCAGAGTTCAAATTGAAAATCAAGGAGAGCAAGTGCCAATTTGCATTGAAGACAATTGGGTATTTGGGGCATGTGATTTCTGAGGAGGGTATTCAGGTGGACACCACAAAGACTGAAGCTGTGGAGCATTGGCCAACTCCCACTACACTGAAAGGCCTCAGGGGATTTTTAGGACTGACTGGCTACTACAGAAGATTCATCCAAGGGTATGGGGCTATAGCTGGACCTCTCACTGACCTGCTCAAGAAGGATTCCTTTAAATGGAATGATATAGCTCAAGAGGCTTTTGAGAAATTAAAATTGGCCCTCATTCAACCACCTGTTCTGAGTATGCCAAATTTTAATGAAATATTTGTATTAGAATGTGATGCTTCAGGAGAAGCAATAGGGGCTGTTTTAATGCAAAAGGGCAGACCTATAGCATTTCTGAGTCAAGGGTTGAAGGGAAGATCAAAATCACTGTCTACCTATGAGAAAGAGATGCTGGCCATTCTCTTGGCAATTAAGAAGTGGAGTCAATATTTGTGGGGCAGGGAATTCATTATTAAGACTGATCATCAAGCACTCAAATACCTGTTAGACCAGAAAATGGGGACAGAAGCCCAACACAAATGGATAGCTAAGTTACAAGGCTATCACTACAGGGTGGAATACAAGAAAGGCAAAGAGAATGTAGCTGCTGATAGTTTGTCCAGGAGGGAAGACCTTATATTGAGAGCAGTCACTGTGGTGCAGACAGACTGGTTAACTCAGTTTCAGGAACAAATGCAACACTCAGCCTTCTATAAAGAGCAGCTGAGCAAATGGGCACAAGGGAATCTAAATACTGACAAGTATTCTATGAGACAAGGCCTCTTATATTACAAAAACAGGCTTCTTATTGACCCAGATTCTGAGTTTGCAGCCACTATGTTAAAAGAACACCATGACCATGTCCAGGCTGGCCATTCTGGTGTGGCAAAGACCTTACAGAGACTCAAGAAGACTTGCTACTGGAAGGGGATGAAGACTGCAGTCAGGAACTATATACAAGCTTGTCAGGTTTGCCAACAGAACAAGTATGAAAATATCTCCCCAGCTGGCCTATTACAACCCTTACCTATACCTGATAGGATATGGGAAGAGATTTCCATGGATTTTATTGAAGGATTACCTACCAGTTATCACAAAACAACCATAATGGTTGTGGTGGATAGGCTCACTAAATACATCCACCTGTTTGCTCTCTGCCATCCTTACACTGCTGCTATGGTGGCTCATGTATTCATTGATGGGGTATTCAAATTGCATGGGATGCCCAAATCCATTGTCTGTGACAGAGATCCAATTTTCACCAGTCAATTTTGGCAAGAATTTTTTAAAGCACAGGGGACCAAGCTCAAATATAGTACTGCCTACCATCCTCAAACAGATGGGCAGACTGAGGTCACCAACAGGAGTATTGAAGCCTATTTGAGATGTTTTTGTGGACATAAACCTCATGAGTGGAGCAAATTTCTGCCATGGGCTGAATTTTGGTTTAATACCAACTGGCACACTTCAACCAAAGTAACACCCTTTGAAGCTGTGTATGGCAGAGCTCCCCCACATATTCTCACATACATTCCAGACCCCCCTCAAGACAAGAGTGTTGAAGAAGCTCTAAACTCTCGGGATAATGCTCTCCAACTCCTCAAGGACAATTTGCACCTGGCCCAGGACAGGATGAAGAAGTTGGCAGACACTAAGAGGACTGATAGGCAATTTGATGTAGGAGACTGGGTTTTCCTCAAACTCCAGCCCTATAGACAGGTTTCAGTTGGGCAAAGAAGACCTCAAAAGTTGTCTCCAAAATACTTTGGACCCTATGAAGTCTTGACTAAAATAGGTACTGTGGCTTATAAACTAGCCCTCCCTGCAGGATCCCAAATCCACCCTGTGTTCCATGTCTCCCAACTCAAGAAGAAGGTCAGTGCTACTAGAGAAGTTCAGACAGGAACACCTACTCAAGTGGAAGCTCAGATTTTGGAACCTGATTTCATATTAGATAGAAGAATGGTAAAGAGAGGGAACCATGCTGCTGTTGATCTCCTGGTACAGTGGAAGCATTCGAGCAAGGAGCATGCTCAGTGGGTTCCTTATGAACATTTCATTCAAACTTATCCCCATTTTGACCTTGAGACAAGGTCAATTTAAGGGGGAGGGAGTTGATACGTGCCCATTTGCATAGCACAGCAGCATTGTCCAATTCTGGACAGTTGGGTTGTTAGTTATTTTCCTCTCAGAGCCAGCTCAGCAGCTCCAGAGACAGCTCATCATTGCCAGGCCAATCAACATCCTGCAGTGACCAATACAAGCCACGTCAGCCAAAGTATCCTTACTATATATAGCTGTTAATAAATGAACTGGAGTATCGGAGAATTGTTAGCTAATTCTTCCTGTCTCCTTCTTCCTGCATTTTTCCAACATTCTTACATTGCTTGTATTTTCCATTACCAGTATTACTCCAATAAACCTAGAATTTCTCCCCAATTCTTCTCTGTTAGCTACTATATTGATCACTGATGACAATTCCTGGAAGAAACTCTAGCATCTACATGTCAGGATCACAAGATCCTAACAGAACTGATGCCCTTTTGTAAAGCATTTCACTGAACAGTTGGTGCTCGAATAAATTCTGAATTGATTGTGAAGGTTCAAGAAGGCCGATGGGTTCAGGCGATTATCAATGTGATCCGAGCTCAGTCAAGAACCTCTCGATGTTCTTTGGACACCAATACTGGATCTGATTTGAATCAAGAAAGAAGAAGATGAAAATGTTGAAGAAAATTAAGGTATGAATTGAAAAGACTAAATAGAGAAACTCACGATGACTAGAGAATATGCCGTCAACGGAGCTTGCTATTGCAGAGCCCGACTTCCAACAGCAGCAGGCAACAGATCTGACCAACTGGCCTTGTCATGCTTTTTGCCACCAAAGCTTAATTGAAGTTTTCTGCCAGAGTCTACTTCCTGGACCGACACCACTACCATGAGGATGACCAGACCCCCAGGATGGCCGCACCCGATCGAGCAAGAGAACGCGACATCGACTACTGTTTCCGTCCATATCCACTCTGTGCCGGCCCTTCAGCTTCCACCGCCCCTCAGCGTCGTCCGTAGCGATACCAAACTCACCTTCGACGTCGGTGGAGATCGACCGTCGGAGAGCTGACTGCATAGACGTTTGCTGTGGACTCGAACTCGTCGCCTGTCCAAGAGATTGCCGGAGACATGATTAGGGTGCTCGAATTTGACGCTTTGCGCCACCGATCGCCGGAGAGTCGATCCTGGAGAGGACGATGAAGAGATGGTCTGGTATCTCTCCTAAATTTTTTGAAGAATTAGGAAAGGAAGAGAGAGAAGGTTTAGAGGGGGAAATAAAGGAGGGAATGTGAAACAAGGAGAGAGAATCCTAAAATTTTGGTAACTCTTTTACGGCGCACATAATTGCACGCCGTAAAAGAGTGTTTTTATTACAACACTCAATAATACATGTCATAAATAAGCCTTCATTTACAACGTACAATAATGCATGCCGTAAATGATTCTTCAATTACGGCGTGCATGTCAAACACGCCGTAAAAAAGACAAAAAATAACTCTTTTACGGTGCACATATTTGCACCCTATAAAAGAGTATCATTTACAATGCGCAGCAACTACGCGCCGTAAATTGTGCACCATAAATGTTACATTTTCTTGTAGTGGGGCATGTCAACTTGCCGTAGTTTCTGCAGTTGGGCTAAGCGCTGATCAGCCTCTACCAGTTTGTGCTCAAGAAAATCAGCCATCCCTTCTCTACCCGGAAACGTCCTCAAGAGTTCAACTTGGCTGCGGGCATAATGACGGGCCACTGCAAACGACGTTCCTCTCCGTAAAGCAGCATCGGCCCCCTGTTTTAAATGACAGTAAAAGCTCTCGAATATATCCTTTGACGATTCGTCTATGTTCTCCAAAGAAGAGGGCATCAAAGGATAGCAGCCGAGGAAGTTGAAGGTGTCTGGGAAGGCGACGTATCAGAGCTTAATGTCCTTGTCAAAAGGAAAGCAAACTCCGAGCGATGAGATTCTCGCGCAGTAGCAATCTATTCCTCTGTGGCACGAAGGAGTTGGAGACTAGGCAACTCAGATAGCTCAATTTCTGGGGAAGAGGCCGCATCAACCGACCCCGCGTCCACCGATATGGGCATAGGAACCACAGCCTCTGCGATCGGCATTTCCATGACGCACACCTCCGTACTCAAATCGGTGGAGGGCCCCTCGCCTTGAGCCAGAAGGGGAGGAGGTACACTTCTTCTGTGTATAAGGTCAACCCTGGTGTCCTCTTCTATCCCTTTTTCCGCGACCATGTCTGCCATCGACAGTGAGAAGGCATGCCCTATAGATCCAGAACAACCAACAATCAGCTTGACTCGAAGGATATGGAGTTGGAGCAAAAAAATATCCTCATTGGTAAGAAAATGACATAGCTTACCAAGGGAGGGCGGCAGAGACTGGGGCTTATTCAGGGCAATCACAGCTCCTCCCGTTACCTCCACATCCTTTGTAACTTCAATGACTGTACTCGAGCCGCCTTCGTCTGCCTCTCCAGCCCTAGTTACTCCAGAAAGAGACGTAGCTGTATCGGCACCAGTCTGTTGAGACCCCACAATCCAAAGATCAGGTCCCGCAAGCCTGGCACCTTCCCTGACCGGGGTGTCCGTAGTCGGCACCAGAGAGAGAAGCTCAAAGGGCAATATCGGGTTGCGAAGGGATCATTCCCTTTGATGCCTACAAAGAGGAACATTCAGATAATGTCCCAAGAGTAACACTGGGGTTTGTCATGAAAGAGCTTACCCCCGGGTTGGCTTCGACATCACTGCCCCCTTCCTCGACGACAGGGCCACAGACCTTAATCGAAACCCGCTTCTTAGAACGAGGCCTGTCGGTAGCGGAGGGACCATGTCTGTTCTGCTTATGCAAAGGACTTGGTACAGGAGAGGGCGAGCGCACCGCCAGAGGATTTACAGATAGCAGCGGATCATCATAGTCATTCTCCGCCTCCGTACTAGTTGAACCAGAGTTGGAAGCCTTCGCCTTTCCCCTCCTTGTCCTCTTGTGGGATTCCCTGCATCGTTCCTCCAATTTAGTGCCAGTAATAAAATTGGTATTTGGATCAAAGTCGCTGGGGGGCGCATTCACAGATACGTGATGAAGGCACGCCATGTATGAAATGTACCCGGGGGTCTTAGCATCAGGCAGGTAGAAGCTGGCCTGGGTGTGGATCGCAGAATAGTAATGCCGGGCCCGAATGCCATCCAGAACGTTGCCCTCAAAACCCAGGCAGGGACTGGGATTGTCCAAAAATAATTGACTGTACCCGAATTACCGAGAGTATCGGCTGGGTAAGTAAGGCTCTAAGAAAGCGATATTGCGGTTGCGGTTTATTAGATATGAAGGGCAGATGTTCTGCAACCAGCGGAACATCTTCTCAAGCAGGATCTGCGAAGCAACAACGCTATCATGATACAGGCGGCCCATTTCTTCGTAAAAAAAGGTGGAACCGACACCAAAAAAGAATATCTGTCCAGCCGTGCGAGCGCAACTCGGCAGTCGGGTATAGTAGTGCAGGTCCAAGGCATGTTACGATACTGATAGATAAAGGCATCGTCACTTGTCGCGTTACCCTCGGGGCTAAGCTGCATCAAAGAGGGGCAGTGCATTAGCAGCCATCCCATCAGATAATCGTAAGGCAGCTCAACCCGGTTGAAGGCCTTCGTAGTTTCACAAGTAATGACTTTCATTGTAAAAGTACGAAGATCGTGATGAATACTGCATACCATAGCCGGGAGTAGAGACAGCCTGCCTCCGAAAACTAGCTTGACTGCAAGAAGGATCAGATTGCGGCTGATTCTCTCAATAGAACTGGAGCCCCCTGAAACCACATAGGTCCTCAGCGTGCTTACGCTAAGGTCGAGATCTAATGATATTACAGGAAATTTGTTCTCGGCGGCAAAGTCCGCCGATATAAAACTATGTGAAGCACCTGAATCAAATAACACACGAGCAGGCACATTATTGAATTTTAGTATACCTGACACTACGGTATCTGACGCCAGTGCTTCGTCTCGAGTCATGGCGTAGACGCGGCCCTGAGTGTTGGGGCGACGATCTTGGCCATATTGTAGTGCAGGTTGAGTAGGCGGAGGAGGTCGAGGAACTGGGCCTCGATTTTGATGATTTGATTGTGGCAGCGCATCTTGTCGTTGCGGTCGGGAACGACAATCTTTAGCAAAGTATCCCTTTTTCCCGCAAGAGTGACAGTCGATGTTCAGGGTACGGCACTCGCTGGCATCGTGTCCGACGTAATTACATTTTGTGCAACGAGACCTAGTGCTTTGTCCTTGGTAGCCCCCATTGTTCGGACGCTTTGCTGTATGGTTGTTGCCTCCCGTATAGCTAGGACGTTTGTGATTTGAGTGGCGCACAACGTCGTCAGCACCAGAAGGATGCAGTTTCTCAAGGCGAAGCGCGTGATTCAGAGCCTCGCCTACGGTCTTGTACTCCGGGACCCTGACATGCGCACCGATAGTGTGTCGCAGACCCACTTCGAACCGTCGTATGCGGTACTCCTCTGTAGGCAGAAACGTACTAGCAAACTTTGACAACTTGTTGAATTCTGCGGCGTACTGTTCTACTGTCCAATTTTCTTCATCAACTGCATGAATTCATTCTCCTTCGCTTGACAAACGGCTGACAGAAGGTACTCGACTTCAAAGGCTTTGCGGAACGTGGCCCAAGAGATCGGCGCTGAGTTATTGTCGCGTCGGATCGCTCGCTTATGCACGGCCCACCAGTCGTACGCGTTCAACCGTAGTTGAAGTTGTGCGCAGGCGACTTGCTTGGATTCTTCAATGCCGAGCAGCTCGAAGTGATCTTCCAGCTCATCCAACCAGTCGATTGCCATGGAGGGACCCTCGGTGCCGCTGAAGGAAGTGCGACACGCCTTCTTGAATTCTGACACTTCAAAGTTGTACTTTTTCAGTGCCGCTGGTTGATGCTCGGGCTCCACCGTGTCGACTTCAATGGGTTGGATCGTCGGCCCGGTGGCAGTAGGTGCGGTGACGGTAGGCGCAGTCGCAGAATTTCCATTGGCCGCCATTGTTTGGACGATCTGCTGCAGGGTATCCAGCTGCTTTTGTTGAAGTTTTGCGTGCGCATCGAAGCGAGCTTCGAAGCGAGCTTCGAACTGGGCCTGTCGTTCCTCTACCTGTTGATGCCGGTTCTCGGACAGGGTTCACTGCGCCTCCATCATGCGCAGCATCCTTTCGATGGTATCATTAGAAGGTCCGGCCCGCGGACGATGCGAACTACTAGAGTCACTAGAAGCGCTCTGTTCTTGTTCGGCCGTGGGCTCCGTCACTTCTGCGATACGAAGGCAAACGCATCAGTCACAAAATATTACGGACTCATTGTATGGAACAACTTATCTCATCGATGCGACGTCAAAGGTTTGGAACTCTAGACGCAAGGCCAAAGGATGTAAAGCCGTGCTCTGATACCATTATGTCATGCCCCGATTCCGTAGAATCGATAGTCGTCCCCCGGGCGTGATGCCGTGCGAACCTAAGTTGCAATCGCACAAGGCATAGTCATAAGGTTATCCGAAACACAACATCAAATTAGAGTACGCAGAGAAATTGAATGACACATTTGAAATAGAAATAGACTTTTTCATTGATGATAATAAAACTTTACATAGGCTCCTTTACAATCATTGCCGTGCGGGCTACAATATGACTCGACTTACAAAATGAACGCCGATGAGATAGTCGTTCCATACATTACATCCCTTTTTACAAGCAAAATATAATATCTTTCCACCTGCTATTGAGGTGAGTCGAGCCGCCATCTTCTTTTGGACTGAGTACGGGTCTTCTTCAAAAGGAATCCAGGAACAAGCCTTTACACGCGGACGAGGCTTCAAAAGGGTTCACTTCGCCTTGAGCTTTCAAGTGGCACGCCCTTCGTAGTTCGGGGTACCTGCGTGGAGAGCGAGGATCAGTACATTACACTTTGTACTGGTGCGTGGCTATTTAAGTTCCAAGCTCTCATTTGGTTGAATGAGTTTATATGACTTAGTTCATGAATGTTTCTAACCATCCTAATGAATTTCAAGCGAGAATGACAAGCATAATATAATTTACTTCGGAACTTAACCCCGGCGGACCGTGCCGCGCCTTTGAGACTTACAATGTTCTTCCCTGTCAGTTGTTATCATTTTCGTATACAAATTTGTGTTCGTGAAGGTCCCTGACATCACAAGCCATATTTGGACTATATCTGGGTTAGACGGCGACACTTTCAGCGCGGGTAGCGAGCCCCACTGCAAGTTCTCTCGACTAACCATATTTTTTGCTTTCGTCGAGCACAGTTATCTTTTACTTTCTCCTAGGCCGAAACGATCCCGTGTCTCGGGGTATCGCTCGAGGAAGCCGTTCCTCGTGCACGAGTTGTCCAATGACCGTGCAAAGACAATTCTTTTTAGTTATGAAGAAATAGCCTACATTCTCTTTGAAACTTGTTCATTTTCATCGTGTTCGTGCCCTTGCATTCATTGTTTCATCCGCAACAACACTATCAATTTGCCTAAGAAGGGGTCGAGAAGAGAAGGGTCAGCCACTCACCTTGAGTTTACTTCGGCGAGAGAACTTGTTGGTCGCGCTAGACGTCGCCTACGCGATTACCTGAAATCGCACAAGCAACCGATTAGAACACTGCATTATTCAAGGAGTTCGATAGGAAATGCGAGTTCGAAACGTAAGCCATGAAAACCATCGAAAACATTCACGAAAACGCATTCAGAAAACAAAGCCAAAACCAACGCAAGCGGCGTGAAAAGCAGAGCAACGGGAGGTCTCTCCCGACTCAGCCGCAGAGTCAATCCTCGAGGCGCAGCCCGCTGAATATGGGACTTGGTTCCGAAGAAGACATTCCATAACGAGGAATGGATCTTAATTCAACCGTTCCCGTTCGATCGACTCGGTCGATCCCGACCTATCGGTCCCGACCGAATCGATAGCGACAGTGTTCCTTTCTCGCGCACCCCGTGGACAGAGTACGGGACACGATATAGGGACGGGGCACTACACCATAACCAACTAACAAAAAGTTTCGTCCTCGAAACTTAAAATAGAACCTACCTCTACAAGAACAATGAAGGGAACTTTTCTTTCATTTCTGACTCAAGCTCCCATGTCGACTCTTCGACCGAATGGTTTCTCCAGAGGATACGGACTAGTGGAATAGCACGGTTGCGGAGAAGTTTATCCTTGCGCTCCAAGATTTGCACCGGCTCTTCGACATATGATAAGTCCGCCTTCAGGTCCAGCTTACCCAAATCTACCACATGCCCCGGATCGTGCACGTACTTCCGCAATTGTGAGATGTGGAAGACGTCATGTACCTCTGACAATGCAGGCGGCAAGGCAATTTGGTAAGCTATCGGGGCGACTCGCTTTAATATTTCGAACGGGCCAACAAATCTTGGGCTCAACTTTTCTTTCGCACCGAACCGGGAAACTCCACGCATAGGCATCACCTTCAGGAATATATAGTCGCCTTCCGAGAACTCGAGGGGGCGTCGGTGCGTGTCGGCATAGCTTTTCTGCCGGCTTTGTGCTATCTTTAATCTTTTTTGTATCAACTTGACCTTCTGCACAGTCTGCTCTACCAGCTCCGGACCAAGTATCTGCCTTTCCCCGACTTCATCCCAGCAAATGGGCGATCTACACTTCCGGCCGTACAGAGCTTCATACGGCGCCATTTGGATGCGGGACTGATAGCTGTTGTTGTATGCAAACTCGGCCAGCGGTAGATGGACGTCCCAACTTGACTTCAAGTCGATCGTACAGAGTCGTAACAAGTCTTCGAGAATTTGGTTCACCCGCTCTGTTTGGCCGTCAGTCTGAGGATGATAAGCTGAGCTGAACTTCAACTTTGTCTCCAATGCTGAATGAAGACTACTCCAGAAGCGCGCTACGAACCGTCCATCCCGATCCGAGACGATAGATACTGGGACCCCGTGCAGCCGAACTACTTCATCAAGATATATCTGAGCAAGACGGTCGACGCTCCAAGTAACTTTGATGGTGATAAAGTGCGCTGACTTGGTTAGTCGATCGACGATGACCCAGACGGCGTTGTTTCCCCGCGGCGTCCTCGACAAGCCAACAACGAAGTCCATAGTGATGTGATCCCATTTCCACTCTGGAATGGCGAGGTTCTGCATCTTCCCGCCCGGTCGCTGGTGCTCGGCTTTGACTTGCTGACAGGCCATACATTTTGACACAAAGAGCGCTACGTCCCTCTTCATGCCGAGCCACCAAAAGACAACGCGGAGGTCCTTATACATCTTGGTGCTGCCAGGATGCAAGGAATATTTTGCATAATGTGCCTCCGACATTATCTTCCTTCTAAGTTCTGCATCGTCCGGTACACATAGCCGTCCCTTCACGCGCAACACTCCCGACTCGTCCTCTGCAAAGTTGGACGCTTTCCCTGTCGATATCAGCTTCCGCATCTTCTCCAGGTAGGGGTCGTCCTTCTGTGCAGACTTGATCCTCTCCAGTCGACTCGGTTCCACCCGCAGTTGTGCCAGTTTCACGTCTCTGAAACGAAGTCGGAGCTCGATGCCCATTCCTTCCAAGTCACGCAGCAGTCGATCGTTGATACATAATGAAGCCAAGTACTTCCGGCTCAGCGCATCCGCTACCATATTTCTCTTGCCCGGCGTGTAGTCGATTGATAAGTCATAGTCTTTGATTAGTTCGAGCCATCGCCTCTGCCGCAAATTCAGTTCTTTCTGGGTGAAGAGATACTTGAGGCTTTTGTGGTCCGTATAAATCCTGTACGCCACGCCATAGAGATAGCGACGCCACAGCTTCAACGCGAACACAATTGCCGCTAGTTCTAGGTCGTGCGTGGGGTAGTTCTTCTTGTGCGGCTTCAACTGCCGGGAAGCAAAAGATATCACCTTATCCCGCTGCATGAGCCCACACCCCAAGCCCTGGCCAGAAGCATCGTTGAAGATTTGAAATCCCTCCGTCCCGTCAGGAAGAGCAAGTATCGGGGCTGAAACGAGCCGTTGTTTGAGCTCCTGGAAAGAAGCTTCACAGTCGTCTGACCACTTGAATGCGACTCCTTTCTGGGTGAGGCGAGTCAACGGCGATGCGATCTTCACGAAGTCCTTCACGAAGCGTCGGTAGTATCCCGCCAAGCCTAGGAAGCTTCGAATTTTGCTAACTGATACGGGCCGTTTCCAATCAGCAACTGCCTCGACTTTCTTCGGATCGACTGCGATGCCCGCGGCGGAGATGATGTGCCCAAGGAATGAGACGCTGTTCAGCCAGAACTCGCACTTGCTCATCTTCGCGTACAACTGATTCTCTCGAAGGGTTTGGAGTACCGTCCGCAGATGCTCTGCATGTTGCGCTCGATCCTTCGAGTAGACGAGGATGTCGTCGATGAAGATTACTACGAACTTGTCAACGAACGGACGGAACACCCGATTCATTAGATCCATGAAGGCGACAGGGGCGTTTGTCAGACCGAACGGCATTACCAAGAACTCGTAGTGGCCGTAACGAGTGCGGAAGGCAGACTTAGGCACGTCGTCTGGCTTGACTTTGAGTTGGTGGTAACCCGATCGTAGATCAATCTTCGAAAACACCGTTGCACCTTGGAGCTGGTCGAACAAGTCGTCGATGCGGGGCAGGGGGTATTTGTTTCGGACGGTGGCTTTATTCAATTCCCGATACTCGATGCAGAGTCGCATCGATCCATCTTTCTTCTTCACGAACAGCACGGGCGCACCCCATGGCGAGACACTCGGACGGATAAACCCTCTATCAAGTAATTCCTGAAGTTGTGCCTTCAATTCCTTCAATTCTGTAGGGGCCATTCTGTACGGAGCCTTCGAGATCGGACGGGTGTCGGGGAATGTGTCGATGGTGAACTCTATTTCTCGATCGGGAGGCATGCCGGGTAGCTCGTCCGGGAACACTGTAGTGACCCGCTTCGCCCTAGCGGAACGCCGATTCAAACGGCAAGTGCAACGACTCAAACGAGCCGTCGACCCGAAGAGTTGGCATCGACCTGATGAAGAATCGATGCAAGGCTTACATTGGCCCGTCAAGATGAATCCAGACTTAGACTTTCAAAGGCGCACTCGGAGTATCGCTCTGCCGATGCGAACATCGCTAAGGTGGGTGGCTCCGATGAACCCGTCTCTGCTTAGCCTAGACACATAACAAAACGGACACATTCACGAGAATCGCTAGGCGATAACATCTTGCATGCTAATAAATGACTCAACGCACCTAGCTAAGGGAATAATCCCAACTTGTATGCTTGTATAGAATATGGAAAGGAACATGGAAAATACGAGAACTCTCCCCCGCGCTCCACGCTCGTGTTAAGGCACAAGCTTACGTTCCACAATGAAACAATGAATGGGTTACAACAATGAAATAGGAAGACTATCGACATAGTCGTTCCAAGTAGAAGTTAGCAACATTGAAAGACTATGGGACCGATGGGTCGCCAAGGCGACTCCCGTACGGGGAGTTGCAAAATGTATGAATGAATAAGTGAATGAATGAATCAACGAATGAATGAACGAATATATGAAAGAACCAATGAACGAACGAACAAGTGAAAGAAAGAAAAGAAAGATCGAATGAAAGATAAGAAAGAAAAGGATGGTTAGCGACAGGTGTGACGGGTATGTGCAACGGGGCTCGCTACCCGCGCTGCACGGACGCCAACCTGATCGATAACGTAAGAAGGCTAAGGGTTAGCCTACGGCTCAGAGACAGCCGTTATGTTAAAAAGACAAGTTAATACGAAATGGTCGTGGACAAACGGTACGAGCGAGGGGTGGCGTATGCTGTGCCGTAAAGAGAAAGGGATTCCGCGGCATGATCAAAGTGTGAAGGACTTGCCGGTCCGGACGGAATCAAAAAGGGGCTTACGGGCTGCCTGGGGGGAGGCTTGGCCACCAGGAGACGTAAGTGCGGGGTATTTTTCAAGATACTATCAGGGTGTACCAGCCGCACGCCATGATAGGTGCGAAAATACCAAGGGGAATATGTCCAGGATGGCTTGTGGTGCCAGCGACCGGTGCATATAGAGTTAAGTGGGCTTTGCTGGTGGCAATCCACGTGCAAGTCCTTGCATTGAAATCAAAGTAGTCTAAGTTAACTAAATGAAGTGCCTTCTGAACGGGTTTGAATATAATACACACCAGATAATCGAAAGTACTTTGGCAAAGGAGTTAGAAAATACGCCAACGGCGCGCTAGAAACCGAGGCAGGGACACGCCCTTGATATTGAAAGTTTACATGAGGCACGTTATGTTATTACATATGAATTGTTGACTAACTTGGTTTACATTGAACAAGGAAGGCCGGACGGTAAGTATGGGTAAGTCATGCATATATTTTCTATGCGACACTTGAATTCTGCAACACGAGATAGGTTATACAATATGCCATGAAATTGATCCTAAGGCAAGATTAGAAAGACAATGAATGATAGAGATGCACAAAAGTAAATGGAACGTGTTCGGTAATGATGGCGTTGTGGGCGAGCTAGCCTTCCCACCAGTGCATAACAATGTACTGATAACCCCACAGTCTGCTTGCAGGATGCAGGAGACGCCGGCGGGTGCGGAGCTTCCATCGAACGTGTTAAGGCGTGGAGCCAACTCCGGGGCCTTGGGACGTTGCAAGAAGCTGAAGCACCCTATACAGGACATAATGTATCAGAACATCGCCATGAATCATTCCATATTGTAAGCCACTTGGCACGCCTTTTATGTTTCAGAGAGAGAGAGCTTGAGCGATTTGTAATATCGGCCTAGCGCCGCTTGTAAACTCCTTGAAAATCAATAAAGTGTTTGAATTCGTTTCAACTTGTGTTCAATTACTTTCCGCTGCAAATGGGGACACTCTGTGCGACTCTGTGGCCTAGCTTAAATCGGCCGTTTCTGGACTTGGCCTTGCACGGGCGCAACCTAGGCCCGTGCGGCATCACGCCTTAGCGAGGACGATCACTCCTGCGGGAGCGGGGCGTGACAGATTGGTATCAGAGCACGGCTTTACGTCCTTGGACTTCATTTCGGTTTTTTTTCTCAGTTTTGAAAGCTCGTCGTTGGAAAAAGAAGTGTACGCTCTCTCTCGTTGTGCCTTGGGATGTTCCATACAATAAGTCTAATATTTTCGAAAGCTTGTATAAGTACTCGGGTGATCGGACTTGATAGGCGAAGGCCTTTGTGCCAAACCACGACGGACTTGAGTTGGAAGGAACCGATGCTAAGAGTTAGCAAACACGAGGCGTGCTTGAATAAGCTTATGCTGACGATAGCAAACGAGTACACGAGACCCGAGTATAGTTCGAACGGGATGGTCATACATGTAGCCTTTTGGCTAAGTTGTGCGGAGTTTCGCGTACCTAGACTCTTTGGTGCAAACGAGTTGCGAACGAGAATAAGTAAGCGTGCAAACTTGAATGTAGTCCGTACAGGATGGTTAGGCGGTACAACTTAGTCCGCGCGTCGTGCACCTCGACTCTTGGGTGCAATCGGGCTGCGAGCGATGTCAATGTATCGCTCGATCGAGAACGGAGATGCACTTAGAGTGTATATCGATAGGAACGCTATCAAGCTAACGCTTAGGCGTGTACGAAAGATTTATTGGATTTTGAAGATAATACGAACGACTTAGTACGTCGAGGCGACGTGATGCAATTACGCTAGAGATTCGTCGAACGAATCTAAGGGATGTCTTAGCGCATGACGCGAACGTGATTGAGGACTAGATCGTATGGCTTGAATTCGAGTGGTGTATGTGATAGGTCCGGAGAAGAATAAGAATGAGTGTCGACGACTAGTCGAGTGGCTCGAATCCTGAGTGGTGTATGGACGTCATAGAAATTGTTCGAGCGAGACTAAAGGATTTACGGATCGTACGAGTATGTCGGCGAGGCGATGCGATCGTGCAAAGCCTTAGAACGCGTCATGCTTAGTTGGTCGTGACTTCAAAAGTCCCGAACGAGATGTCGCTGGACAACTTGTCATTGGGCAACGTGAGTTAGAAAGTGGTTCGGAATGATGAATGAAAATGAAAGGTCTTGATCGAGGAAACTTAGATGATCGCGCGTACAGTTTCGGATTTGATTCAAAGGAAGTGTGACTTGGGTTTAGAACAACGATCTTGAAATGAGCTTGAGGAAGAGTGACAGAACTTGATCTTGAATATTAAATGAAATTATGGAATATCCAACTCGGACAACGGCATCGTCGCACGACTCGAAATTTGTTGCAAAGGAAGATCGTCAGGTTACGCATATCGTCGATGGTATTGAGGCGTATCAAAGATCTATATACGATAACTCGGGGGAACTCTGACTCGGCGAATGACGGTCGTGCAAATGTCATTGTTCTGTTGGACGCTATACTTGAAATGTTAAAAATGTGTCGAGGAAAAGATGGACTTGGCGCGAGGATTTTCTAGTTGAACGCATGACGGTCGGACTATCGAATAGAGATCTTGGCTTGGAGGAAATGGAATGTTTGGATTTGCTTCGTCGATAACCACAACGTTGACGTTCTTGTCTTATGCGAGCGCAACTTATGCCTCGCATATGCGTCACGCCGACTAGGGCTATCACTCCGCGTGAGCGCTGGTATGGTGATTCGTACAGCGGGAGTGATCGGCACTTGCATGGCGTGGCAATTTGTATGCTTCGACTTGTGGTTTGACGCGAAGGTGGACTTGAGAATAAATTTATGTGCTTGAAAGATTGAACTTGAGGATTGGGTAGGTCCAATCCGCGTATCGAGAATGGGTTAGTCTAAAACTCAAACAAGAGTTACGTCCCGATGAGAATGATTATTCCGCGGGAGCGTGCATGGTGATTCATGAACCGCCGTGGACAATCGGACTCGCGTGAGATTGGGGCACAATGTATTGACGAGCTGGATGACCTCGTGATCGAATACACGAATTGGTTAGAACAGGTGATTGAACGGAATTGAGTATGTGCAACGTAAGTTTTGATGTAAATTAGGTGATCGTGCTCGATGTTTAGAAATCTGAGTGACGCGAGCTTGGGTAGAAACACCCGTACAAGCAAACAAATGGTTTGACTATAGGATTTGGGGCGAGCGTCGTGCAACGACCTTGCACGATGAACGACGGACTCGACTCGTAACTATGACCTTGTGAGCTGACCTAGCGGATAGGCGGACGACCCTATGCCGAGTGATTGAACCTGTGCGATGGCATTTACAGTATCGTCTGGACGGACGATAGACTTGGGACAATAAGACTTAGAGTAGGACGGGGAACAGGGAGTGTGTGTGAACGACAACGAGAATGGCCCTAAACGATAGGAATGGATGATGCGCAAATTTAAGTTGGAATAACGAATTGAATCATTGGTCAGAAGACGTACTCGATGATAGTGCAATACTTGGTCTCGAATCGGATGGGAATTACTTAGACTTGGCCGACTTCGCTAAGAAGAAATCGTATTGATTTCGTTGACAAGAGCGCTTGAGAAGCGAATCGAATCATCTCGAGAACCGAGATAAACGATATGTGATACACACATGAGTTCGGTTTTAAATCGAAGTTAGCAAAACGATCGGCAAATCAAAACTGTCACGAGTAGCTTGTCCGACTTCGCTAGTCGCTAAGCTTGGTTGAAATGTACGTATTCGGGGGACGCCTTGGATGTGTGCATGATCCAAACTCAGCGATATGATGAACTCGAATGCAGCTGCAAGTGGGTGTTGCGATGCGTATGAACGAATGAGTGAGTTTGCCTCAGCCTACGACACTTGTATTTGATGAATTACAACGCACCTTGTGCGACCATTTCAGTCCCATGATACGTCGAAAAAGCAACCGAATCGAAGAAACACTTGAATTGAATAAGTGCCATCAACTCTAAAAAAAAAATGAATGAAGAGTTATCCAATAAAAATCGACCAAACACGTATGTTACACGGGACTTGGAAAAGTACCGAGCATGGTTCGATGCCATCGAACGATAGAGCCGATCGATAGTATTGTCTATGAAACACGATGACACGAGTTAAGGAATGGTAGGATGACCTGCACTCATGAAGTCTCGAGGACGAGACTTGTTTTGAGTGGTGTATTATATAGTGACCCGCTTCGCCCTAGCGGAACGCCGATTCAAACGGCAAGTGCAACGACTCAAACGAGCCGTCGACCCGAAGAGTTGGCATCGACCTGATAAAGAATCGATGCAAGGCTTACATTGGCCCGTCAAGATGAATCCAGACTTAGACTTTCAAAGGCGCACTCGGAGTATCGCTCTGCCGATGCGAACATCGCTAAGGTGGGTGGCTCCGATGAACCCGTCTCTGCTTAGCCTAGACACATAACAAAACGGACACATTCACGAGAATCGCTAGGCGATAACATCTTGCATGCTAATAAATGACTCAACGCACCTAGCTAAGGGAATAATCCCAACTTGTATGCTTGTATAGAATATGGAAAGGAACATGGAAAATACGAGAACTCTCCCCCGCGCTCTACGCTCGTGTTAAGGCACAAGCTTACGTTCCACAATGAAACAATGAATGGGTTACAACAATGAAATAGGAAGACTATCGACATAGTCGTTCCGAGTAGAAGTTAGCAACATTGAAAGACTATGGGACCGATGGGTCGCCAAGGCGACTCCCGTACGGGGAGTTGCAAAATGTATGAATGAATAAGTGAATGAATGAATCAACGAATGAATGAACGAATATATGAAAGAACCAATGAACGAACGAACAAGTGAAAGAAAGAAAAGAAAGATCGAATGAAAGATAAGAAAGAAAAGGATGGTTAGCGATAGGTGTGACGAGCACGTGCAACGGGGCTCGCTACCCGCGCTGCACGGACGCCAACCTGATCGATAACGTAAGAAGGCTAAGGGTTAGCCTACGGCTCAGAGACAACCGTTATGTTAAAAAGACAAGTTAATACGAAATGGTCGTGGACAAACGGTACGAGCGAGGGATGGCGTATGCTGTGCCGTAAAGAGAAAGGGATTTCGCGGCATGATCAAAGTGTGAAGGACTTGCCGGTCCGGACGGAAGCAAAAAGGGGCTTACGGGCTGCCTGGGGGGAGGCTTGGCCACCAGGAGACGTAAGTGTGGGGTATTTTTCAAGATACTATCAGGGTGTACCAGCCGCACGCCATGATAGGTGCGAAAATACCAAGGGGAATATGTCCAGGATGGCTTGTGGTGCCAGCGACCGGTGCATATAGAGTTAAGTGGGCTTTGCTGGTGGCAATCCACGTGCAAGTCCTTGCATTGAAATCAAAGTAGTCTAAGTTAACTAAATGAAGTGCCTTCTGAACGGGTTTGAATATAATACACACCAGATAATCGAAAGTACTTTGGCAAAGGAGTTAGAAAATACGCCAACGGCGCGCTAGAAACCGAGGCAGGGACACGCCCTTGATATTGAAAGTTTACATGAGGCACGTTATGTTATTACATATGAATTGTTGACTAACTTGGTTTACATTGAATAGGGAAGGCCGGACGGTAAGTATGGGTAAGTCATGCATATATTTTCTATGCGACACTTGAATTCTGCAACACGAGATAGGTTATACAATATGCCATGAAATTGATCCTAAGGCAAGATTAGAAAGACAATGAATGATAGAGATGCACAAAAGTAAATGGAACGTGTTCGGTAATGATGGCGTTATGGGCGAGCTAGCCTCCCCACCAGTGCATAACAATGTACTGATAACCCCACAGTCTGCTTGCAGGATGCAGGAGACGCCGGCGGGTGCGGAGCTTCCATCGAACGTGTTAAGGCGTGGAGCCAACTCCGGGGCCTTGGGACGTTGCAAGAAGCTGAAGCACCCTATACAGGACATAATGTATCAGAACATCGCCATGAATCATTCCATGTTGTAAGCCACTTGGCACGCCTTTTATGTTTCAGAGAGAGAGAGAGCTTGAGCGATTTGTAATATCGGCCTAGCGCCGCTTGTAAACTCCTTGAAAATCAATAAAGTGTTTGAATTCGTTTCAACTTGTGTTCAATTACTTTCCGCTGCAAATGGGGACACTCTGTGCGACTCTGTGGCCTAGCTTAAATCGGCCGTTTCTGGACTTGGCCTTGCACGGGCGCAACCTAGGCCTGTGCGGCATCACGCCTTAGCGAGGACGATCGCTCCTGCGGGAGCGGGGCGTGACAAACACGTCTGGGAATTCTGCCACAACGTCGGTCTGATCCGCGTTTGCACCATCCTGTCGCATGTCTCGAACGGAAGCTAGATAGCCTTCGCACCCGGAGTGCAGCATTCGTCGAGCCGATATTGCGGAGATCACCATGCAGGTCGGCGATGCCTCACCACACGAGTAGCAGAATTCAGGCACTCCAGGTATGCAGAATGTGACCTTCTTTTCAGCGCAGTCTATGGTTGCGTTGCACGGCCCGAGCCAATCCATTCCCAGAATGATGTCAAAGTCCTTCATGTCTAGAACTATCACATCCAGACCGATCTTTTGACCGCCGATACAGATAATCCCGCCGGCGCAAGCTAAGTTTTTGAGAATTAGTGTGCCTGAAGGCGTACTTACGCTAAGGTCGAGATCTAATGATATTACAGGAAATTTGTTCTCGGCGACAAAGTCCGCCGATATAAAACTATGTGAAGCACCTGAATAAAATAACACACGAGCAGGCACATTATTGAATTTTAGTATACCTGACACTCTGGTATCTGACGCCAGCGTTTCGTCTCGAGTCATGGCGTAGACGCGGCCCTGAGTGTTGGGGCGACGATCTTGGCCATATTGTAGTGCAGGTTGAGTGGGCGGAGGAGGTCGAGGAACTGGGCCTCGATTTTGATGATTTGATTGTGGCGGCGCATCTTGTCGTTGCGGTCGGGAATGACAATCTTTAGCATAGTGTCCCTTTTTCCCGCAAGAGTAACAGTCGATGTTCAGGGTACGACACTCGCTGGCAACGTGTCCGACGTAATTATATTTTGTGCAACGAGACCTAGTGCTTTGTCCTTGGTAGCCCCCGCTGTTCGGACGCTTTGCTGTGTGGTTGTTGCCTCCCGTATAGCTAGGACGTTTGTGATTTGAGTGGCGCACAACGTCGTCAGCACCGAAAGGATGCAGTTTCTCAAGGCGAAGCGCGTGATTCAGAGCCTCGCCTACGGTCTTATACTCCGGGACCCCGACATGCGCACCGATAGAGTGTCGCAGACCCACTTCGAACCGTCACACGCGGCACTCCTCTGCAGGCAGAAACGTACTAGCAAACTTTGACAACTTGTTGAATTCTGCGGCGTACTGTTCTACTGTCCGATTTTCCTGCCTCAACTGCATGAATTCATTCTCCTTCGCTTGACAAACGGCTGACGGAAGGTACTCGACTTCAAAGGCTTTGCGGAACGTGGCCCAAGAGATCGGCGCTGAGTTATTGTCGCGTTGGATCGCTCGCTTATGCCCGGCCCACCAGTCATGCGCGTTCAACCGTAGTTGAAGTTGTGCGCAGGCGACTTGCTTGGATTCTTTAATGCCGAGCAGCTCGAAGTGATCTTCCAGCTCTTCCAACCAGTCGATTGCCATGGAGGGACCCTCGGTGCCGCTGAAGGAAGTGCGACACGCCTTCTTGAATTCTGACACTTCAAAGTTGTACTTTTTCAGTGCCGCTGGTTGATGCTCGGGCTCCACCGTATCGACTTCAATGGGTTGGATCGTCGGCCCGGTGGCAGTAGGTACGGTGAGTCACACGCGACACTCCTCTGTAGGCAGAAACGTACTAGCAAACTTTGACAACTTGTTGAATTCTGCGGCGTACTGTTCTACTGTCCGATTTTCCTGCCTCAACTGCATGAATTCATTCTCCTTCGCTTGACAAACGGCTGACGGAAGGTACTCGACTTCAAAGGCTTTGCGGAACGTGGCCCAAGAGATCGGCGCTGAGTTATTATCGCGTCGGATCGCTCGCTTATGCACGGCCCACCAGTCATGCGCGTTCAACCGTAGTTGAAGTTGTGCGCAGGCGACTTGCTTGGATTCTTCAATGCCGAGCAGCTCGAAGTGATCTTCCAGCTCTTCCAACCAGTCGATTGCCATGGAGGGACCCTCGGTGCCGCTGAAGGAAGTGTGACACGCCTTCTTAAATTATGACACTTCAAAGTTGTACTTTTTCAGTGCCGCTGGTTGATGCTCGGGCTCCACCGTGTCGACTTCAATGGGTTGGATCGTCGGCCCGGTGGCAGTAGGTGTGGTGATGGTAGGCGCAGTCGCAGAATTTCCATTGGCCGCCATTATTTGGACGATCTGCTGTAGGGTATCCAGCTGCTTTTGTTGAAGTTTTGCGTGCGCGTCGAAGCGAGCTTCGAAGCGAGCTTCGAACTGGGCCTGTCGTTCCTCTACTTGTTGATGCCGGTTCTCAGACTGGGTTCGCTGCGCCTCCATCATGCGCAGCATCCTTTCGATGGTATCGTTGGAAGGTCCGGCCCGCGGACGATGCTAACTACTAGAGCCACTAGAAGCGCTCTGTTCTTGTTCGGCCGTGGGCTCCGTCACTTCTGCGATACGAAGGCAAACGCATCAGTCACAAAATATTACGGACTCATTGTATGGAACAACTTATCTCATCGATGCGGGGTCAAAGGTTTGGAACTCTAGATGCAAGGCCAAAGGATGTAAAGCCGTGCTCTGATACCATTATGTCACGCCCCGATTCCATAGAATCGATAGTCGTCCCCCGGGCGTGATGCCGTGCGAACCTAAGTTGCGATCGCACAAGGCATAGTCATAAGGTTATCCGAAACACAACATCAAATTAGAGTACGCAGAGAAATTGAATGACACATTTGAAATAGAAATAGACTTTTTCATTGATGATAATAAAACTTTACATAGGCTCCTTTACAATCATTGCCGCGCGGGCTACAATATGACTCTACTTACAAAATGAACGCCGATGAGATAGTCGTTCCATACGTTACATCCCTTTTTACAAGCAAAATATAACATCTTTCCACCTGCTATCGAGGCGAGTCGAGCCGCCATCTTCTTTTGGACTGAGTGCGGGTCTTCTTCAAAAGGAATCCAGGAACAAGCCTTTACACGCGGACGAGGCTTCAAAAGGGTTCACTTCGCCTTGAGCTTTCAAGTGGCACGCCCTTCGTAGTTCGGGGTACCTGCGTGGAGAGCGAGGATCAGTACATTACACTTTGTACTGGTACGTGGTTATTTAAGTTCCAAGCTCTCATTTGGTTGAATGAGTTTATATGACTTAGTTCATGAATGTTTCTAACCATCCTAATGAATTTCAAGCGAGAATGACAAGCATAATATAATTTACTTCGGAACTTACCCCCGGCGGACCGTGCCGCGCCTTTGAGACTTACAATGTTCTTCCCTGTCAGTTGTTATCATTTTCGTATGTAAATTTGTGTTCGTGAAGGTCACTGGCATCACAAGCCATATTTGGACTATAGCTGGGTTAGACGGCGACACTTTCAGCGCGGGTAGCGAGCCCCACTGCAAGTTCTCCCGACTAACCATATTTTTGCTTTCGTCGAGCACAGCTATCTTTTACTTCCTCCTAGGCCAAAACAATCCCGTGTCTCGGGGTATCGCTCGAGGAAGCCGTTCCTCGTGCACGAGTTGTCCAATGACCGTGCAAAGACAATTCTTTTTAGTTATGAAGATATAGCCTACATTCTCTTTGAAACTTGTTCATTTTCATCGTGTTCGTGCCCTTGCATTCATTATTTCATCCGCAACAACACTATCAATTTGCCTAAGAAGGGGTCGAGAAGAGAAGGGTCAACCACTCACCTTGAGTTTACTTCGGCGAGAGAACTTGTTGGTCGCGCTAGACGTCGCCTACGCGATTACCTGAAATCGCACAAGCAACCGATTAGAACACTGCATTATTCAAGGAGTTCGATAGGAAATGCGAGTTCGAAACGTAAGCCATGAAAACCATCGAAAACATTCACGAAAACGCATTCAGAAAACAAAGCCAAAACCAACGCAAGCGGCGTGAAAAGCAGAGCAACGGGAGGTCTCTCCCGACTCAGCCGCAGAGTCAATCCTCGAGGCGCAGCTCGCTGAATATGGGACTTGGTTCCGAAGAAGACATTCCATAACGAGGAATGGATCTTAATTCAACCGTTCCCGTTCGATCAACTCGGTCGATCCCGACCTATCGGTCCCGACTGAATCGATAGCGACAGTGTTCCTTTCTCGCGCACCCCGTGGACAGAGTACGGGGCACGATGTAGGGACGGGGCACTACAATAAACAACTTCGGGTTCATAGATAAACCGTAGCAGGTGCCCCTTATGGCGTAGTAGAGGCCGATCTGTTGGAGAGTGTACTTATATTTCGTCAGGATCCAGGTCGTCAGATTGACCCACGGAGGGGAACGATGCACCCAGTTCAGCAATGACAACTTGCCTGCGGGATATGACCCTTTGCGAGCAAGCCGATTCAAGAAAGTATCAGCCTAGGAAAACTAGATATTAGGCTTCAGTTCATTGATAAAACTGCCAGGGGCCAGTCCAATAACGGAGTGGCTGATTGTCTCCTTGACCGCGACCACTGTCCGCGTATGTTTATTATAGCGGTATGGCCTACAAAAACTCTATTTTGATCCTGAGTTATGGGACCCGACATTTTTCTCTCAATGGGCACCATGTTGAAACCTGATAAAGGGAAGTGGCGTTCCATTAGGGGTATGTGAATCGCTACCCCGTGGGAAGAGAAATCCCAGTTCTCGAATATTTCTATTATGCGTGGGTCTGAGATGGTCAGGGCATCCCCGAACAAAAACATAGGCTTCAAATGAATGCCGCCTAGTATCCCAGAGTTCATCATGACGAGTAAATAAAAATATGACTGGCTCCGGATCTCCTTCAACCTGGCTTCCGATTGATTTCTGGTAATTTTAGTCGACACATCTTCGACTATGTGGTCAAAACTGACACCTAGAGCGGCCTGAGCATACCCTATCAAAACTTCCCCCGAAGAAGCCGTAGGCAAAGTCACTGTAAAGGTCAAAGAAAGAAGATAGTCAGAAGAAAACAAAGAAAATGGGTACCTTTTCAACTATGCAGCCTAATCCGGCAGAGCCTATGCGGCCTGGTTATGAAAAGAGCACATGCGGCTCAAATCAGGTGATGCATATGCGACCTAATCAGGCAGAGCCTATGCGGCCTAGTTATGAAAAGAGCATATGCGACGTAAATCAGGTGATGCATATGTAGCCTAGTCAGGCAGAGCCTATGCGGCCTAGTTATAAAAAGAGCACATGTGGCTCAAATCAGGTGATGCATATGCGGCCTAGTCAGGCAGAGCCTATACGGACCAGATATGGGGAGGGCACATGCGGCTCAATCATATGACACCTATGTGGCTCAGTCGATGCGGTCCGGTCACACAGAGCACATGCGGCCCGGTGAGACAATGAACACATGCCCCATGGAAGCCCGACTGCACACAAAAGGCGTTGAAGCCAAAGCACAGCGGTGATACATGCTCAGACCCGCACATAAATCATGCGACATGGCCATTAGAGTTCAAATGTTCGTTCGACCACCATCCTTACCATTGATAGGAGTCTGTACGTCAGGATGACAGGACGATAAGTCCGTAGTTCTAGACGAAGAGGTAGGCCCCTTCCCTTTGTCAGCAGTGCTTGTGGATTTGAAAGCTTTGGGGGCCATGGTTAACTAGAGAAGACGAAAAGTAGAAAGCAGAATAGAGGAAGACAAAAGAAAGCGGGAGAAGTTCTCTTACTGCTATACGACCTGCATTTATAGGATAATCAAAAAGCGTAAACAGATAGAAGCATCTTCGTTTATCGCGCCCATTAAAGATAATGATGACCCTCGGAATTCTATCCTTCATAACTGTCATAGTGATCACAAAAAAGATAGACCCAAATCTAAACAAATCAGAGTTTTAAATGCAGTGGTGACAGCCTGGATAACCAAGATAAGACTTCCCTGCGGCTCAAAATCTTATGCGTATCGCTATGCTTCTTATTTAAAGTATTCCAAAATTTGCAATTTAAAAACTTTGAAGGTGGTCTTGTAGAAGCATGAAGAAAAAATGGAGTTCATGCGGATTATCATTTATGTGTTATGCGGCCAAATTGATCCGGGCCATAGAGGGAAGGCTCCTATGACAACTCTGCGGTCAAGTTGATTCAGGCCGCAGAAGGAAGGCTCCTATGACAACTCTGCGGGCAAGTTGATTTAGGACGCAGAAAGAAGGCTCCTATGACAACTCTGCGGGCAAGTTGATTCAGGCCGCAGAGGGAAGGCTCCTATGACAACTATGCGGTCATGTTGATTCAGGCCGCAGAAGGAAGGATCGTATGACAACTCTGCAGACAAGTTAATCCGGACCGCAGAAGGAGGGCTCCTGAGACCACTATACGGCCAGAGTTGATTCAGGTCGAAGAAGATTCCTGTGACAACTATGCGGCCAAGATGAGGCAGGGATGTCCTACGGCCAAGGGAGATTGTGACCTATTTCCGAGCCGCATGAGCCTTATACGGTCCAAAATTCTCCAAACTCCTTCAAACAGATAAATTCTACTTTGTGGCAGGACACATGGTGAGTTGACAAAGTCTTGAACCACCAGATATGTTGCAATAAAAAAATCTCAACATACATCCAGCTAGCAGCTAAAGACCAGGTCTTGGTGCACTGTAACGGCCACATGGCTACTTGACCACCTACGCGGCCCAAAATATGCCTCATCCAGAAACCTCTATAAATAGTAGGGTATCACACCCATGCAAAGGGGCTGGAAAAATCAAGAGCATTTTCTCAAGAGCAAAGACTGCGTCCGATAGTCCAAGGAGTAAGGCAAAGTTTCTACACTTCTCCCGAGCCTCCACCGTCAAACCCTAGAATTAAAACTAAACAATTGTACTTAGATTATTTCCTAGGATTTCTTTCTGGGCTCTCTTTTGTACTTGCGAGTTTGCAATCAAATCCAGTTCCTCTGTAGTTCTTGTTCTGATAATTAATGGCAAACAGTTCAGGCAGAGGACTTCACAGTTTGACGCAACTAAGTTGATGCCTAGCTACGAAGTTGATGGGAGGGGGATGCAGGGGCATGCCTTCTTTGATGCACTAAATTTTTTCAAAAGTAGAGGGTTTTCCATAAATGGTGTGATGACCTTCTCTGCCGATGCATCACAGAAAGATGGGTTCTATTTCGAGAAGAAGTCCCAAGGGTTACTTCTCAATTCGACAAAGATGGCTAGAAGTGCTCAAGTTGACCTGGAATTTGTGAAGCGCAATGGGAAATGATTTATATGTTGGGTGGGGTTGGAAGTTGGAAATGGTGGCCAGTAGTTTTATGTCAAACCGCTGTCATGTTTTACTTAGTTAAAGGTTTCAGAAGCTGAATAAATGTCCAACTTGATCTCTCTTTCAACTCTCCTTCATAGATGTGACTTCCAATGTATATCCTTTAGAGAATCTCTTTCAAAGGACCCTTCTTTGCTCTGTTGTGCGCTTTCTCCATCTCCATGGGTGTGGCGTATTGTTGTCCTTTATGATCTCTACCATCCCTGATTCCCTTCTTATAGCCAATATGTCTTTCAGTTCATCCTTATTCCAGTCACTAACTCTCTAATCCCTCTCATCTCTGTCACCAGTTATCTCCATGGCTTCGTTTAGTGATGTTATTGCGAAGATGGTCGGTCTTCTTAACTTCCTGAGAAATCAGTGCATGTCTGCTTATCTAAAAAAGATGGTAGCAGTCTGCAAAGATGGAACACCTCAGTTGCTGTTAAACCTTTCTCCCTACGCAATTTCTCTCCATCACCCCTCATCGATATTCTTCAGAAAGTTTGAAGAATCAACATGTTTATCCAAGTTTCAGATCACTACCAAAATTTATCGTTTTAGCGACGGCCACATCCGTCGCTAAACCGACGGTAATTACCATTAGCGACCGATAACCGACAGATTTTGGCCAAAATAATCCGTCGGCAATCAGCTCGTCGCTAATAACGTTCCGTCGCTAAGTTGTCGTCACGGCAACGGAATAGCGACGGATTTCCGACGTCACAATACGAAGCATTAGCGACACTTTCTCGACGGATTTTCGTCCATTTCAACTATTAAGTATTGCACTGTGTAGGCAATAGCGACGTAAATTTCCGTCGGTAACCCGTCGTAATAGCGTATCAGATCGTATCGGTCCGTCGCTAATCCGTCGGTATGCGTCGGTAATTAACGACGGATTTGCGACGGTGTTCTGACGGACTATTCGTCGATCAGGTTCTGGAAATGCTTGGCATTTCCAGCACCATGGCGACGGAATAGTAGTCGCGGACCCGTCGCTACCGCGACGCCACAGCGACGGATTGCTGACTGATTATCCGTCGCCATGGTTCTGGAAATATCATGCATTTCCGTCGCTGTTCCGTCGAAGCTTATACCACCAGAACGTTGCCGACGGATGATCCGTCGATAACCCGTCGCTGACTGCAAACAGTTTAAAAACTCCAGGTAGCGACGGATTATCCGTCGAAAACCCGTCGGCAACTGGGAATATCTGTCGCTAAACGGTCACTAGTCCGTCGCTAACTGGGTTTTTTGGGAAAAAAATTGGCAGCACTTTCCTTGTTCACAAATATATGCATAAACCAAACCAATATATAATGCACACCAATTATCCAACAATCACACAGACCAAATATATAATGCACACCAATTATCCAAGAATCACATAGACCAAATATGCACATACGACCAATTATCCAAGAATCACAGACCAAACCAAATTAATAGAAAATAAATATTAATTATCCTAAAGAGTAACATAATATCCGGTACTATAAGCCGATTATAGCACAATTAGTTCAAAGCTCTCACAAATAATCCAAATTTTCTTAATACAACATTTTAAGAAGGAGGAGGTCGATTGTCCGTTCCCGTATTCGACCGACGCATATACTCCTCCATAAGGTACGGAGGCAAGGCATCGTAGACAGTGCTCGGAAGTCGGCGAAGCTGCTCTGCGGATATGAGATCCAGGAGTGCCGTCACAGCCGTAGGCGGTAGCACAGGGGCTTCAGGGTTGAAAAAAAGATGGCCCACGGAAGACGGACCGAGACCTGCAGTCGACGGACCAGTAGAAGACGGATGAGCACCATCAGCAGACGTACCGGCAGCAGCAGACGTCGTCATAGACGGTGCCTCTTATGCAAACACCGGAATCCTTGGTATTGATGCCGTCATTGATAAATTCGACATTTATAGCATTCTGAGTTGACTTAAACCTGAAGCCATTAACGATATAGCCTGGCCAAGTCTTTATTTGCTTCTTCGGTCCCAGTGCCAGATAACGAACACTCTCATGAGTGAGTGTTGTTTCAGGCAATAAAACCTGTAAACAAATATTTATAATTTAAATGTTTCAGATTATATATTAATAATCTCAATTATAATCACAGTTACTTACGTATTTGCGAAGCCATGACGAAAATGTACAATCAACCTCTCTTTGAAGTCCCTCATCGGTAATATCGGGTCTCCTTATTTTGATTTCATCTCTAAATACACTATTAGAGAAAATAAGAATATATAAGTGTAGTCACTTACTTCATCAAATTCGAGATTATAATGAGTGCAAGTGTACTGACTTACTTCTCCAAATCTTTCACTTCTTGTATGTCACAGTTTAACAAGACATATCGGTGAGCGGCATCATACTCATCGTCTGTCAACCACCGTCTTTTACTAGCCCCAACAGGCTTGCCCCTTACATTGAATATTCCTCCATCCTCAACGTCCTCGTCATTCCTTTGAGGTCTATTTCGATTTGTTTTAACATGAGTATCGAAATAAATGGAGCAGAAGTTTAAAACCTCTTCGATTTGTTTTAACATTGAATATTCCTCCATCCTCAACGTCCTCGTCATTCCTTTGAGGTCTATTTCTTCTTTAGATGGTGTAGGTATCTAGAGAGACAAATTATCTTGAGAATTAAGAAAGAATTTTAAAATAAATAGAAATTCAGCTTAAATTATATCAATATTTATGTACCTTTCAAATGGGTACATCCATCGATAATGAACAGATGCACCGACACGGGCTTCGTATGCTAGATGAATCGGTAGATCTTCCATGCTGTCGAAGAAGCCAGGAGGAAATATTTTCTCCAACTTGCAAATTGTTAAGATAAGGACGCTTGCATATTATTAATCTATCTTCTTTGCTCAATGTGTATTGTGCTATCGGCTTACTTAATTGTCCAGCAGCTCCCCTTTGTATCAAGTTCAGATAAGGACGCTTGCATATCTCGGCAATGTCTTGTCTTGCTTTTGGATTGTCCTTCGTCTTTCCTTTAATGTCCATGACGGTATTGAAGACATTATCGAACACATTCTTTTTGATATGCATAACATCAAGATTATACCTTATAAGATTATCTTTCCAATAAGGCAAGTCCCAGAAGATACTCCGTTTGGTCCAGTTATGGGTTTGTCCGAACCCATCGACACGATTGTTCGATGGATCTTCCATTACAGTGGGAAAATCCTTTACATCTTCCCAAATATCGTATCCCGATAATCTGGCAGGCGGATGACAAAATTCTTGTTTTCCAGCTCTGAATGCGTCCTTGTTCTTTCTCCAAGGATGACTTGCGGGCAGAAATTGACGATGACAATCAAAGAAAGAAGTTTTTCCTCCATGCTTAAGGCGGAACGCCTTACTATTTTACATGCATATCGGACAAGACAGGGTGCCGTGAGTACTCCATCCCGACAGCATACCGTATGCGAGAAAATCATTGATTATCCACATCAGTGAAGCTCTCATCTGAAAGTTCTGTTTCCTGGAAATATCATACGTCGTGACACCGATCTCCCACAGCTGTTTTAGCTCATCCACCAACGGCTGTAAATATATATCGATATTCTTCGTCGGATGTTTGGGACCCGGTATGATAGCTGTCAAGAACATATAAGGAGTCTTCATACACATCCATGGTGGCAGATTGTAAGGGGTCAGAATGACCGGCCAGCAGGAGTATTGAGATCCCGACTGCCCGAAAGGGGCGAATCCATCAGAACATAGCCCCATGCGTACATTTTTGGGCTCTGCAGCAAAATCCGGATGGCGAAAATCAAAATATTTCCCGCCTCTCCATCCGAAGGATGTGACAATTCTCCATCGTCCTTTGTGCGTTCTTCGTTGTGCCACGTCATGTGTTCTGCTATATTCTGAGACATATACATCCTCTGCAAGCGCTTCGTGATCGACAAGTAATGCCTATACTTGTAAGGACGTCGTTTTCTAGTTGACTTTCCTTTTCCCCTGACTTCCTTGTAACGATCCGCATTACAGAAGCGACAACTTTCTACATCCTCGTTCTCCTTGTAGTACAACATGCATCCGTTGCGACAACAATCTATCTTGTCGTACCCCAGTCCCAGTTGTCGGACCATCATCTTCGACTTGTAGAAGTTTTTTAGAAGCTCTTTTGATTCCTTCGGTAACACCTCCTTCATTAGTTGTGTAATCCGATCATAGCAAGTTTGTGGCAAGTTAAAATCGGACTTTATGTTCAACAACCGCATCGTCACTGACAGTACGGAATGTGGATCACAACCAGGATATAAAGAAGTTTCAGCATCCTGAAACATATCATAGAACTCCTTCGCCTCGGGATTAGGATCCTCCGGATCAAAATTAGGCCCTGCCGCGTCGTACACCATATCTCGTGCAAGGTTCTGCACGTCTCCATAATCAACGGAGCATTCGTCGTCATCGACGACAAAATCCGCTGCAGCATTATCATCAAAAGCATAAGTAGCAGCATTCGCAACCTGTCTTTCGGCATATAGTTCACCTTACGATGACCACAGGTCGTAATCACGTACGAAACCCTTACGGGTCAAATGATCTCTTACACTCACCACTTCTTCGTAACGTCTATTGCGACAATTACGACATGGACACTTGATTTTGTTACCGTCCATAAACTGAGCTTTGCTCATGGCATACTTAAGAAACACTTCCACGCCTGCCTGAAAATCGTCACTCACACCTATTCTGCTCTCGTGTTGTCGTTGTACATCCATGTACGATCAACGAAATAACGATCCATCACAGATTAGATGTAAAAATCTGTATAGTAAGACAAACTAAACAGAATTAGTATATAATCATGTAACTGGTGGATCCGCTAGTATTCTAGCTCGAGAAGAAAAAATATAAATACAGTTGTTACTAGTAGTTCGATACTGATAGTGCGATACCGATACCGATACCGATAGTGCGATACCGATACCGATACCGATAGTTCGATACCGATAGTTCGATACCGATACTGCGATACCGATACCGATAGTGCGATACCGATACCGATACCGATAGTTCGATACCGATAGCATGGTTTAAAGTATCGGCCGATACCGATCCGATACGGCCGATACCGATACGGTTTGGCATGTTCCGATCCGATACCGACCGATATCGACTAAAGGGGTCTTTGTTCCGGTCAATTCGGCAAAACCAATCGGTAAGGGTGACTACTATTTCATATAATTTCAAAACTACTAAGAAATAACGCTGAAATACTTAAAATTATGCCTAAATGTATAAAATATACGTTTTTAAATGTAAACAATTTATTAATAATTATTTGTTTTCCGATACCAAAGTCCGATACTCCGATACGATACCGCCGATACTACCGATATCGCCGATACCAATACTCATAGGAATAGTCCGAAACCGATTCCGATACCGATTATGAACCTTGACCGATAGTGCGATACCGATACCGATACCGATAGTACGATACCGATACCAAACTAAGTCAATCTATCTATTTCTAAATTGCAAGAGTCCACTTCTAGGATATGGGAGCTATATCCTAAATATCTAGTCTAAATTAACTTGGTTAGGATATTAGAGTGTCCTTATTATCTAGCAAGCACTACCTTAGTCTAGTCACACTAGCGTTAATTACCTATAATTCCTACCATGTCTACAATCACACATTACACCCCAAGCCGTCCTGCATGCTAATTATAATAGGCACATATATATGTATATCACAGTTAGATGTATAGACCATGAACCCAAACACTGACTTATGCAGATGAAGAACTCGCACTGTCCTTGACACAGTGAACATATACACCATGAACCCAAATGCCATATTAACATTTACTAATCCAAACACCACCAAACTAATGAATAACACCCAATATGGATAACACATTATTTAGCCAATATATAAATTAGATGAATTTGATAAGCAAAGCCCCCCGCCGTCCCCGACCAAAGCCCGCCGCCCCAAGCCCGCCGCCCAGCCCCCGACGCCCCCGTCCCAAGCCCGCCGCCCAGCCCCCGACGCCCCCGCCCCAAGCCAGCCGCCCAGCCCCCGACGCCCCCGCCCCAAGCCAGCCGCCCAGCCCCCGACGCCCCCGCCCCAAGCCCGAATGTCCCTAAGCCCGCCACCCCCGCCCCAAGCCAGCCGTCCAGCCCGCGACGCCCCCGCCCCAAGCCAGCCGCCCAGCCCCCGACGCCCCCGCCCCAAGCCCGAATGTCCCCAAGCCCGCCGCCCCCGCCCCAAGCCAGCCGCCCAGCCCCCGACGCCCCCGTCCCAAGCCAGCCGCCCAGCCCCCGACGCCCCCGCCCCAAGCTCGAATGTCCCCAAGCCCGCCGCCCCCACTGCCCCTACGTCGACACCGCGACACAGAGAGAGAGAGAGAGAGAGAGAGAGAGAGAGAGAGGAGATTACCTTCGGGAGAGAGAGAGGAGAGGACGCCGTCGCCGTTCACGAAGCCGCGCGAGAGAGAGAGAGAGAGAGAGGAGAGATTGAATTTGGGGGGAATGCCAAAAGTTCCCCCCGCCTTTTCATTTAAGTCTGGAACGCTCATTTAGCGACGGAATAGCGACTGTGACTAATTCGTCGCCAGGCAGTCGATATTTATTGATTATCCGACTGAATATCTATTGCTACGTAGTCGAAGATATGTCCCGCCAATTATATACACAATTCCTGCCAAATAAACGACTACGTGGCGACGACCGAAGATCCGTCGCTATAACACCGACACACTAGCGACGGATGTACGACCTTTCCTGCCCCTAAAATTAAAATAAAAATGGCAAATGTTTATGGTCGGTAATCAGTCGCTGAGCGGCCACGAAACCGTCGCTACTACCGACGGAATAATTCCGTCGCTAAACCTCCGTCGCTAAATGAGCGTATTTTGGTACTGGATCTAGATCGAACCTTCAGATCTTCTCATTGGTCTCGATACTACAGATGGTTCTTCTGGAAGCCCATTGGAGCATCAATGGCGACATTCTTTCTATCGAGAGATTTGATACCACAAAACTTTTAGAGGATTACTTATTAAACTTTGCTGAACTTTGGGTGCAACTACATAGAATTTTGCTGAAGTTCTTAAACATAGTTGTAGTTGGTAGGATTGCTGAGTCATTGGGTTCAGTCAGAGCAAGTTCACATTTCGAAGAAGATGAATGGAAAACCTACACATGCATCAATATACTAGTGGATATCGTGTTGGGAACGAAGCACAAAAATCGTTCCCCCAAACCAAAGAGCCCTGCGAGAGAACTGAGCAAAAGCACACAAACCAAAAACGTCAAACACAAATCGCAGACACAGAGATTTTTATGTGGAAAACCTAGATGGGATAAACTACAGGACGGTCGGAGTCCAACTTAAAGAACCTCCACTAGTGGAATAAAGAGAATACACCCACTACAAGCTCCTTTCGATCCAAACGGATCACCATAACTTGGACAGAAAATCGATTACAACCACGAAGATAGAAGACAATGAGAAATATCCAAAATTGATCTCCTTCTCCGAAACGGTCTCCAATCCTTCTTTCTCCTGCCTAAAGTTGCACAAGTACTCTTGCCATCTTTTTTTTCTTCTTTTTTTTCTTCTTCTTCTAATTTTTGAACTTGCATGCATCAACCTTTTATAAACCTTTGCATGAATAAGGGTTACCATATTAGAAATCTATATCTGGAAGCCCACTATATATGAAAATTTTTAATACATATCAATCATATATTTAATAGAAATCCAATCAGAATTAGCTTTCCATAATTGGAAGTCTAATTATATGGAACGTCATTATATGAAAGATCCAATAATAAATATATGATCAAAGTAAATATGGAAATCCAATCATATATTTGTTGACTATATATTTTCAAAATAGGTGATTGATGCACTCCTCGAGCTTCTCCGACACACGTATGACACTCGTCGTACTTTGGGGTTTTTCCCACATAGGTTGGAAACCCCACCCACTCCAACAAATCTCCCCCTTCACAACTAGGTGGAGGAACTCGTCAGCCCGACAATCCGCCTGCAATACTCAAACTTTTCCCTTGGTAGAACCTTTGTGAGCATGTTTACTCTATTGTCATCAGTATGGACCTTCTTAAGCGTCGCATCCTTCTTCTCAACCATATCTCATATCCAATAATACCGAGTCTCAATGTGCTTGGATCGACTATGAAATGTCTGGTTCTTCACAAGGTGAATGGCACTCTGGTTATCGCAAAGCAAAGTATACTGCTGTTGCTTTAGCCCTACTTCCTGCAGCAACTTCTTCATCTATAATAACTCCTTGCAAGCATCCGTCGCTGCAATGTATTCTGCCTCTATTATCGACAAGGCAATACACTTTTGCAATTGCGACTGCCACGATACTACTCTACCAGTAAACATTATCTCATAGCCTAAAGACGATCGTGTCACGCCCCGATTCGTAGAGTCATTTATTCACATATTTTATCTCTTGGAATCGATCGTCCTCGCTTGGGCGTGATGTCGTACAAGTCTGATATTGCACTTGTACAAGGAAAAGACGGTACATAATTGATTTCTTCAAATAGGAACACATCGCAGCAGCAGAAGCAGATAAATTGAATTTAGTGAGGACAATCTTTGTTATTGAAGAGAAGTACATCACTTGTTTATAACAGTGAAGATAAGAGGATAACTTGAAGTCACACAGAGACATATAGAACTTTATTCTCTTTATCGATAATTGAAGAAGAGTACAAGACTTGTATTGAAGTACAATATTACAGCACATCTCACTTTACATTGAAAGCCAACTGAACAAGGCTATACAGCTTACATTTGATATTTGAATATATTGGATTACAACTCGATATACCGACTTGGCTTACAATCTCACTAGTACAACTAATTACAATGTTCCATATATGCCCTTTATAAACAGAAGACATCATCTTGTGCAAGGAGAGCTTCTGTATGCCCAACAAATCTTCGATGTCGCGGGACCAATCAAGCCAATCTTCGTGTGTAGAATATCCCAAGCACGAGCACCTGCCCACAAAACGTGGGTCAGCACATCATCTATGTACTGGCGAGCAGAATCCAACCCACTCGCATAAACCAACATTAAAGTGATCATTTAAGCAAGCATTTATTAGAGTGATCTTTCTACTTGGGGCCTAACATCAGTTACAGTTTATGGGCAATAATCAGAGTGAAGCATGTAAACATTTACTTAGTAGCATTCATGTGGACATATGATTTTAGCATTCTTGGTGTTATCATGCAAAGGCGTCATTGAGGCGTCGTTAACATTAACATCTTAAACATGTTATGACAATTCTCACTTCAAGCATCACTTAGCATGTATGTTATATTGAGCAATGTTTACAGCAAGGCATCTTTCTAGCATACTGAATTTAACATGTTGAGTATGTCATAGAGTTTCTCATTTTAAAGGCAACAACACAGCATCATTTCATTTAGCATGTTAAGCAGGCAAGTTGAACCAATATATACAATATCACAATTATGTGATTCCTGACCGATAGCCGACTTTTCATATCTGCATCAAATACAGGTTATCAAATATACTTACTCTGCCTGCACAAAATATTCATTAGAATGCATCCCGACTACATGGTCACTGGCGTTGTTAAACCATATGGTCTCTTTTCATTTCATTTCATTTCATTTCAAGATAATGCGGTCAGCATAGTAGGTGGCGAGCCTCTATGCCACCCCGTCTTATCCATGCTCCCATAGCACTCATCATTATTTCCTCCTAGGTCGAATCGGTCCCCAGGGCCCTAGGAACCGTTCGAGAAAATTATTACTCAAATGTTGTATACAAGTTGTCCATGACCATACGAATGTGTGTCCGACTCGATTGTGAACATAATCGCATGGTAAAATATATTAAGGAAAGTAAAGGCAACAGTACATCATTAGTCATATTCAATGACTTATTCATTTCATCATTACCATCATTTCATTTGGTGATCTCAAAGATCCCATACTTCATCATTATTCATTTATTGCTTTATTGCAATATTTCTCATATCAATCATTTCGACAAGGAACATAACATTCATTTATTCTTTCATTGCTTATTAGGGACAGGCAACATTTCATATTCTTGCAACAGTTATACAGAGAGTACATGATTTTAGTGTTTCATTCAGTTCATTGGTTCGATAGCATAGCCAGTTCATTTCTTATTCTATCATTCATAAGGCATCTCATTATTCAAGTGTCTATTTGTTCCGGCAGCGTTAAGCATAAGGGGCAATGTTATCAATTCATTCTCAGGCTTCAAATCACATTAGTAGTTCAATGTGTTGTACATTTCAATAATTCTCAACAGACATCTCTATTATTCAGCAACTGAAACATGGGACATTTAAGAATAATTCATAGCATTTTAATACTTCATTTATTAAGCATGAAGGAGTAAGGAGGAGGAAGGACAGTTCCACTCACTTGCATAAAAGGGTCTTCATGTTCCGATCACACATAATTCCACTATGCGTAGCTCCACCAGCAAGCCACGTTCCAATACCCATTCTATCTAGCCAGCTAAGAGAGACTGCATCAGTCTCAATTCTTCCGATTCCCAACATAAGTCATGGTCCAATATTCTGATTCCATCCAATAAGCCAACCAAATGCCTCGTGCGGAACGGGATATTACATAATATACCACTCAGAAAAAGTTTCGTCCTTGAAACTTAAGAAAACAACTCTTTCTACTAGATTCTCTTAGTCACAATAAGTTATTCATTCAGCTTCAATTCAATATTCATTTCAGCACACTCGGTCATCTCCAAAATAGCTATCCAACTGTACCATTTAAATTTATCAACAATTTGATCTGTCTATCTCTTTTTTAATTACTTGTAACTTCTCATTGATTCGCCAACATTTTTTTTGCATTTATATCTTGGTCGCCACATATCACTTCATTTGGATCCATACACATATTTTAGGCGTCTCCAAAACATATGCATTTCAGCCAAAGTTCGTACTAGTGCGATAATTTCTTCCCATAATGTTATCTCAGTCGCAACCTATCACTTCGGCTGGATCCATACACATATTTTAGGCATCCCCAAAACATATGTACTTCAGCCAACTTCCATGTTAGTGCGATTCGATCAGCCATGATATAACTCTCTTTTCTAAATCCGACTTAGCATCTTTTCAATTGACTTATCACTTTATTCACTTTGCCATAATCAGTATCTTCCAGGCCACAATATTTAATATCAGGGACAACTTGGTTAAGCTCTATACCCAAGCATAACATTTATAACATTCGATCAAGGGTCTAACTTAGAGCCAATCATGTCAAGAGTTCACAACATGCAATCATATTCCTTCCCAAATCCAATAATATTTCTCACCGAGGCAATTCATGTTTTTCAAAAAGATAAAATTCGACGTCACCCACTTTTGATTACCCGAGTCAGGGTATGATTCTATGCAACAGTCAAGGTTAACTTAGCTACCCGACTATAGGTACACTCAAGTCTTACCTTACAATTGCAATTCCACTTATGGCCGACATATAATCCTCAAGGGTCAAACATCTCTTAAGGCACCAGTTGAATCATACATTCCTTTAGGTCAATACTCATTATCACCGTCTCTTATTCAATGCCACAAGGTCATCCTATGGGTCTCCAATGGTCACCTATTATTCAGTCAGTCTCTAAGGTTAGCTACACTGATAGCTAAACTTAATCGTTCAGGTGACTTCCCTAGAGTGGACGGCTACTAGGGTTATACTAGTTTTTTATTCTTAAGGCCAACAAGCAACCAACAGTTCTAAGGAACTCTACCCAAACCTATGGGTTTTAACTCAGTCTGAATAACTAATCGCCATTGTTGGCTATGCCAACAATTGGTGCATTATCAACTGGTCGCTAGGGTCAAGTCTGTCTATCCAGGGTCTTCCTCAAGGAAATAATTCTCACAGAGGCTCATTCTAGACTTACCCAACGATCGACTAAGATCGATCTATCAATATTACGGTAAATTCCTAACCCGACATATGATTCACATCATTCTAATAATCCATCAAGTAAATTTCCAACGATCCAATTTCTGTTCCAATTTCTTTGTACCCATACGAACCCATAAGCCAAGGCTAACTATTCAAGGGTCATCGATTCCGTTAGTCTTAACAAGACAATGGGACCATACTATTCGGTTCGTATGACAGAGTCACACCACTAAGTCATAAGCCAACAATCAATATCCCAACCAACAATTACCTATACCGACATTATCCAACACATTTGCAATTTCTCGTTCTATTCGTCTCATCAATCATCAAACTATCTTACGGACATTCTTAAATCTCATGCAGCAATGGTCGAGTAGTTCATCCCATTCAATCCAACAATTTATGTATCACTTAACCATCCTCTAGGCAACAACAATATTCAGAGTCACTACTTGTTATTTTTCTAGTGCAATTTAATTCTCAACATACATGCACATATGCAATGACTATCCTTTGGTCATCAAGATGGATTAACATCTATTACACCTTAGGGTCAAGGCACAGATCTCTAATATTCCTATGGTTCACCGAAAATATTTTCAAAACTTTCAGCTTAGCAACCAACATTGTATTAGCCACATATAATTTGCAACCAACCAATCGAGATCAACATTCAGATGTTCTAAGCCATAACATTCTCTAGCCAAATCCATTTACCCATAGCATACTAGCTGTCTTACTAGTCTGAGTCATCACTCGACTAAACAATTTCTAACCAAGCCACCCGTTACAATTTCTAGAAATCTTGCTTCCCAACATAACATCACCTTCAAGGGACACTCGAGTAATCTAGCAACAATACATGACTTCCAGCTAAGTCTCAGCACTACCTAGTACCCACAGATAGTCTCATTGCTATTCTATAGAAAGGGCCAACATACATCTCGTTCTGAGGTGGTAGAGGTAATATACCACTCAGAAATGAAGCCATCCTCAAACAATACCAATCCAATTCTATTCCGGACATTCGTGATCTATGATGATCACAACACTTAGCCAACATCTCGGGGTCTTAATATCACAAGCCAACATTCTTAGGGTCTCAAAAGTACTAGCCATTACCCTGAGTCGACTCACCAGTTATGTCAAACTCATCCATCAATTATTTCATTCCCAATTCTTTTCCAACATCATATGCAATTCTCAACTTGTTGCAGCATACTTAGCCACTTTTCTTCATTTCCACAATTCCAAGCAGCACTCATACTATAGCATACAATGGCATCGAGTCATTGTTGGGTTATTTGTGTCCAAACCAACAACAATCATTCATTCAGGGGCATCACAATGTATATAGACTTATTGTATGGAACATCTAGTGAGCAGCCAAGAGGGTCAACAAACTTTCAAACACGAACAACATAGGGTGATTACTGAACAACAACACCATAATCGCGGAAGCAATCTTTGATTTAATCGCGGAAGCAACGTTGAGTGATCGTCGATGCAACTTTAATTTGAAATAAATCAAAGAAAAGACCAAGGACGTAAAGCCGTGCTTTGATACCAATTTGTCACGTCCCGATTCGTAGAGTCATTTATTCACATATTTTATCTATTGGAATCGATCGTCCTCGCTTGGGCGTGATGCCGTACAAGTCTGATATTGCACTTGTACAAGACAAAGATGGTACATAATTGATTTCTTCAAATGGGAACACATCGCAGCGACAGAAGCAGATAAATTGAATTTAGTGAGGACAATCTTTGTTATTGAATGGAAGTACATAACTTGTTTATAACAATGAAGATAAGAGGATAACTTGAAGTCACACAAAGACATATAAAACTTTATTCTCTTTATTGATAATTGAAGAAGAGTACAAGACTTGTATTGAAGTACAATATTACAGCACATCTCACTTTACATTGAAAGCCAACTGAACAATGCTATACAGCTTATATTTGATATTTGGATACATTGTATTACAACTCGATATACCGACTTGGCTTACAATCTCACTGGTACAACTAATTACAATGTTCCATACATTATGCCCTTTATAAACAGAAGACATCATCTTGTGCAATGAGAGCTTCTGTATGTCCAACAAATCTTCGATGCCGCGGGACCAATCAAGCCAATCTTCGTGTGTAGAATATCCCAAGCATGAGCACCTGCCCACAAAACGTGGGTCAGCACATCATCTATGTACTGGCGAGCAGAATCCAACCCACTCGCATAAACCAACATTAATGTGATCATTTAAGCAAGCATTTTTTAGAGTGATCTTTCTACTTGGGGCCTAACATCAGTTACAGTTCATGGGCAATAATCAGAGTGAAGCACGTAAACATATGCTTAGTAGCATTCATGTGGACATATTATTTTAGCATTCTAGGTGTTATCATGCAAAGGCGTCATTGAGGCGTCGTTAACATTAACATCTTAAACATGTTATGATAATTCTCACTTCAAGCATCACTTAGCATGTATGTTATATTGAGCAATGTTTATAGCAAGGCATCTTTCTAGCATACTGAATTTAACATGTTGAGTATGTCATAGAGTTTCCCATTTTAAAGGTAACAACAAAGCATCATTTCATTTAGCATGTTAAGCAGGCAAGTTGAACCAATATATACAATATCACAATTATGTGATTCCTTACCGATAGCCGACTTTTCATACCTGCATCAAATACAGGTTATCAAATATACTTACTCTGCCTGCACAAAACATTCATTAGCATGCATCCTGACTACATGGTCACTGGTGTTGTTAAACCATATGGTCTCTTTTCATTTCATTTCATTTCAAGATAATGCGGTCAGCATAGTAGGTGGCGAGCCTCTATGCCACCCCGTCTTATCCGTGCTCCCATAGCACTTATCATTATTTCCTCCTAGGCCGAATCGGTCCCCAGGGCCCTAGGAACCGTTCGAGGAAATTATTACTCAAACCTTGTATACAAGTTGTCCATGACCATGCGAATGCGTGTCCGACTCGATTGTGAATATAATTGCATGGTAAAATATATTAAGGAAAGTAAAGGCAACAGTGCATCATTAGTCATATTCAATAACTTATTCATTTCATCATTACCATCATTTCATTTGGTGATCTCAAAGATCCCATACTTCATCATTATTCATTCATTGCTTCATTGCAATGTTTCTCATATCATTCATTTCGACAAGGAACATAAAATTCATTCATTCTTTCATTGCTTATTAGGGACAGGCAACATTTTATATTCTTACAACAGTTATACATAGAGTACATGATTCTAGTGTTTCATTCAGTTCATTGGTTCGATAGCATAGCCAGTTCATTTCTTATTCTATCATTCATAAGGCATCTCATTATTCAAGTGTCTACTTGTTCCGGCAGCGTTAAGCATAAGGGGCAATGTTATCAATTTATTCTCAGGTCTCAAATCACATTAGTAGTTCAATGTGTTGTACATTTCAATAATTCTCAACAGACATCTCTATTATTCAGCAACTGAAACATGGGACATTTAAGGACAATTCATAGCATTTCAATACTTCATTTATTAAGCATGAAGGAGTAAGGAGGAGGAAGGACAGTTCCATTCACTTGCATAAAAGGGTCTTTCTGTTCCGATCACACACAATTCTACTATGCGTAGCTCCACCAGCGAGCCACATTCCAATACCCATTCCATCTAGCCAGCTAAGAGAGACTGCATCAGTCTCAATTCTCCCGATTCCCAACATAAGTTACGGTCCAATATTCTGATCCCATCCAATAAGCCAACCAAATACCTCGTACGGAGCGGGGCATTACAGATCGTCTTGTGTCTACATCTCCAGCCATATCAGCATCGGTATACCCAACCAGCTTTGGCTCGTCACCACTAAAAGAAAGTCTCCAATCGGCAGCGCCCTGAAGGTATTGTAGGATCCACTTGACGGCACTCCAATGTACTCTTCCAGGATTGGAAAGATACCTGCTAGCTGTGCCAACTGCATGAAAGATGTCTGGCCTCGTACACACCATAGCATACCTGAGACTTTCCACAGCTGAGGCATATGTAACATGCTTCATATCTTCCTTCTTGTCCTCGATAGACGGATACTGTTCCTCAATGAACTTAAAGTGAGGCGCAAGGGGGTTACTGACTTTCTTCGACCCATCCATCCCGAAATATCAAAGTACCCGATGAATATACTTTTTTGGGGACAAGTGTAGCAGCTTGGACTCTCTCTCTCTCGGCTAATCTTTATCCTAAGAATAGTCTTCGTTGTACCCAAATCCTTCATAGAGAAGGCCGTGCCCTGTTGGCGCTTTAACTCTGCTATCCTAGTGGTATTTCGACCCACCAGTAGCATATCATCAACATAAACCAATAAAATAATAAAATCATCCTCGACAAAGTAGCTCACAAATACACAGTGGTCCAACATCGTCTATGTATGTCACCTCCATTTTCGTTATCCGTATTTCCAGTATAAGTATACGGAATCCTGACACGTATTTTTCTTCTCCTGTCCTGCTAGCTAATTTGGTTTAATCTTGCTTAGGTTCATCATGGCATATCATAGTTTGACTTGGTTCACTTTGGTTTGGCTTGGTTTATTCCCTTTGGTTCATCATGTTAAACCCTTCCTTTTTTCCTTTATAAACGCACCTACTTTTCTCTCTCTTCATTATTTCTCATAACTTCTTCTTCTTCTCCATTAAAATCTCTCCCCCTCCATAGGCAAGTACAACTTGCTTCACGAAGAAACCCTCTATTTTATTGTTCTAATCTCTTCTATGCAATATTCTAAGCTGCTTTAGTTCTTGTCTTTTGTATTTTTATGTATATATTTGTGTAGATCTAACTTTGCACTTTTTTGGAGTTTTGTTGGGTTTTGATCTATTAAAACATCTTGTTTTAAAAAACAAAGAGTTCCATGTGGTAGAGAATTTGATTTTACACAACTTAGACTTTTAAAAAGTTAGATTTCATTGTGTTTTGACAAAGTTATGGGAGTTTGAAGTTCATGGGTTCCATGGCCTTCTTCTCGAAATTTTGGAGAAGAAGAACAGTGTGGGCACATGGAATTTTATGCGCCCACAGGGACTTTAGCCTTGGGCGCATAGCCCTATATATGCTCCCAAGTTTCTTGCCTTCCACAGTGCTGGCGCATAACTATGCACCCACGGGTTGTGTGGGCGCATGGGTGCTGGGCGCATAATCTCCTGGGCGTATGCCTCCTCTTAGGCGCATGTGTCCCAGACTTCCCTTCTCTTAGGCGCATGCCACCATGGGTGCATGTTGCCTAGTCCCTCCCTGACTTGGGCGCATAACTTTGCATGCGCACAAGTGCATCGTCTCTTTTCTTGGGCGGACAGACCTTGGCAGCACACTTGTCATAGAGTGAGGCTCTTGACTCTCTCCAAGTCATCCTGGCTCCACTCTTTGGGCACATATATGCAGGCGCATATATGTGGGTGCATAGCCCTGGGCGTATAGCTCCAGGTGCATGCCTTCCCAATCCATTGTCTCTCTATGATACCCCCCTGCCTCACTCACATATGTGGGCACATAGCTTAGGCGCATAGCCCTGGGCGCATGCACCCCTTGGGCGCATGATGTCCCCAGGTTCCCCTTTTTATGATTTTTGTACCCATTTTATATCATTACGCCTTTTAGACATGAACTCAACATGAACACGATGTGAGCATGACATGTTAATAGAATGATATCACATGATGGTGGCCCGTTGTGGCGCACCCTTGACAAGCAATATTGATATGGTAATATGAACACGACAAGATAATAAACTACATGTTTAGTGGCCCATCGTGGCGCACTCATGACAGGTAACCTTGACATGATAAATGACATGATAGTGGCCCGTTGCGGCGCACTCTTGACAAGTAAACAAGAAATTTAATCTTGACAAGTAACATATAACTCTCGTCTTGACACCGTGGATTTTTTCTCTTGATTGTATATATCAGTATAAGTTACATGTCTCATCATGCATCATGTCTAGGACATGAATTCCTGATTTCTACGGTCGGGAATTCGTACTGAATCTGACTAGGATAATGACTAGATTAATCAAGTAGTCCACGAAGAGATTCCCTGCTACAGGCAGTCCCGTTATCTGGGCGCTCTAATTGGACTTGTAGCCTGCCGTCGAGTAGGGCACATTTCCAGCGCACCGTCGTGTGTTGCACCCCTAAGCCACCTAATCCAACTCTCTCAACTTGTGACCGAATAACCTGGATTAAGACTGCAGGGCTTGTGGCTGTTGGAACATCTCGATGCATCTTGCTAGTAACTAGGCTTGTGATAACCCTAGTTAGTTAAAGTATCAAGCCGTATTCTTTGCTTGGCCGCAAATATTGGATGGAGTCCAATCCTGTCTAGTCTTGTCTAGATCCAGTATATGGCTATTTCAGGACATGTTTGCTTACGCTTTAATCTTAACAATAAATGGCTAGAGATCCGGTTCTATTCAGGCGAAGGGTTACAACCCATGTCCTTGTTTGGTTTAAGGATTGTAACCTGGCTTTCGGAGTAGTTCCTCGTCCTCTCGTCATTTGTTGCCTTATTTATATTTCAAAGTTTTCCTATTATTATTTTTGTTCATGTGCTAATATGCTGGTTTTAGTTCTTAAGTGAAGCCTCCTTTGTGGCACTTGCTCTTTCTGGGGTCTGACCGAGCTGGTTTTGTATGGCCAGATTTCAGAGTAACACCCGAGGATCTTCCAGCCTTCCAGCCAGATTGTGAACACTAGGCGCAACCCTGGCAACGAGTGGGTTTTATTTTGCTCTCTCACTCTATTGTAAATTATTTTTTTGAGGCATTTAGCCGCTGACCAAGTGTTAGCTCGTGTTAAATTTATATTCCTGTCTGCCTAAGGCTGTATCATGGCTGACAAATCTTAGGATTGATCGTGTATGACTTAAACTCTTGCTAGTCTTTGCATTTGTATGACTAGCTTCATGATCATCTGAATATGTAATATATGGGATGCCTTACTTTGTATGTCTGATGATCTACCATCTTGTTACATTTACTTGCTTGCTTGAGATTGAGACACTAGGCTTGTTCTTGACCTTAAGAGACTATTGGCTTGTAGTTAAACCCTCATGTATCTAGATAGCCATGACCGTATATCGGGGTAGGATTTACTTCAATATACCTAGCTGGCTGTGTCTGTCCCCCGCTATCTAATATTCTGGTTCTGGGGCATGACAATGTATAACCATGCTCCCCATAAATGACTCAAACTTTCTATACCACTACCTCAGAGCCTGCTTCAGACCATATAAGCTCTTCTTCAACCGACAAACTAACTGTGACTTGCCCTTCTCACAGAATCCCTCTGGCTCCTCCATGGACAACTCCTCCTCAAGATCACCGTAAAGGAATTTTGTCTTCACGCCTATTTGCTCAACCTCCAAGCCAAAATTGGCTGCCAATGTTAGCAGCACCCGAATAGACGACTGCTTGACGACTGACGAAAAGATCTCATCATAATCTCTGCCCTTCTGCTGACCGTAGCCTTTAACTACCATCCTCGCTTTGTATTAAGGGCGAGTAGCATCATCTGTCTGTTTCACTCTGAAAACCCATCGATTTTTTAAAGCCTTCTTGACCTTTGGCAACCGTACCAAATCATAAGTAGAGTTAGCCTATAAGGAACTCATCTCCTCTTGTATAGACTCCATCACCTCCTGCCTATGTTTGTCGTCCATAGCCTCTGCAAAACTTTCAGGCCCCCTCCCGTCTGTCAGTAGCATATACTCACCCGGTGAGTATCTCGTAGATGGTCGACTCTTTCTGTCATTTCTCATCAACGGAACCACTGGTGCTGGCTGTATATCAACAGTCTCCTCCCTTTCAGGAACTACCTCCTCGGTATGCTCATCCTCCTGAGTGTTACCCTGAACACCATCAGTAGGCTGATGATCAAGGTTGGGAACGACTCCTTATACTGTCTCCTCTATAATTAGATCCTCTGCGATGTCCTCTGGAAGCTGCTCGAAGAGAAATGACTCTAACTCAATCAATTCCTCAGCCCCAGAAGGTATCTCGCAATCCTGATTGTTGGTCATGGTCTGATCTTCAACGAATACCACATTCTTGCTTCTGTAGATCTATTTTCCCAACGGATCGTAGAGTCTATTGCCAAACTCATTCCGATCGTAGCCAACAAAGAAGCATCGCCTCATCTTCAGCTCAAGTTTGGATCTTTCATCCTTCGGTATATGTACGAAGGCCTTACAACTAAATACTCGGCTCTATGTCGTACCATACTTTATCCGACATATCATCCCGCAAAGGAGCGCTAGGAGATAAATTAATAACATAAGCAGCTGTGTAAAGTGCCTCACCCCAATAGCTTTTTGGCAAGTTTGCTTCTGACAACAAACATCGTACCCTCTCCATCAGCATCCAGTTCAGGCGCTCCTCTACACCGTTGAGCTGGGGTGTCTTAGGCGGAGTCTTCTAGTGTCGTATCCCTTGCTCTCTTCAATAAGCATCAAGGGGCTAATGTACTCGCCATCATTGTCGGACTGAACACGTAGTAGCTTCTTTCCCGTCTCCCTTTCAACAGATGCCTGAAACTCTTTAAAAGTGGATAGCACCTGATCCATGGTCTTTAAGGCATAGATCCAAACCTTTCTGGAATAATCATCAATAAACGTCAAAAATAAGAAGCACCATCAATAGATTTTACCTTCATATGACTGCAGACATCCGAATGAATCAACTCGAGCAATGCCGACTTCCTCGAACTAGAATGACTTTGGAAAGATACCATATTTTTTTTCCTGCCAAATGGTGCGTGCGTCTCTCTAATTTTATAGATTTTAGCCCTGGAATCACCTTTCTATTCACCAAGTAGCTTATCCCACACTGATATGGTCGAGCTGCCTGTACCATACCTAAGTCGACACATCGGTAGCTGCGTTCATCTCTTGTGCTCCATGTTCGCTCCCTTTCATATAATAGAGTCCGGACTTCTTATTTCCTCTAGCAATCACCAATCGAACCTCTAGAAAGATTTCACTGACCATTTTTGAAGGGATTGAAGAAACCCTTGTCATTCAACGTTCCAACCGACACCAGGTTGAAACAGATATCAGGGATATGACGGACATCTTTGAGAACAAGAACTGCATCCGTCTTCTCCTCAAATGCACATCTCCAATGGCAACCGCCTTCGACACATCTCCATTGCTCATCTTCAATACTCCACAGTCACCTATCGTGTAAGTGGCAAATAGTGTCCTGTTGTGAGATACGTGCGCTGAAGCACCTGAGTCCACCAGCCAAGAATTATTATCGCAAGCGTCGTTGTAGTGTTCTCACTTTGCTTCCCCTTATCCCCTTCTTCTCTCTCTTCCAAGCAAAATAGTTCTGCTTGATGTGGCCCTTCTTTCCACAATGGTAACACTCTGAGTCCTTGTACCGACCCTTGGATTTGCATCTGCTCTTGTCTATATCACCACCTGAACCCTGCTTTTTTCCCTTCTACGGCTCTCTGAAACTAGTGCCTCTGAGTGGCGGGATGTGGATGAAGTACCCTAAAAAAGTCTCAACATCTCTTCATTCAGTACCCCACTGTTGACAAACTCTAGACTCACCACGCCTTCCGGAGCAGAAGCGATCATAGATACTCGTATGGTCTCCTACGAGTTGGCAATGTACACAGCAACCAAAGTCCCTAAACCTCGTCATCAAACTTGACTCCCATCGAGGATAGCTGGTCAACCACATCTTTGAACTCATTCAAGTTATCCATAATGGATGCACCATCTTTATACCGCAGACCCATCATCATCCGGATTATGAACAATTTATTTACCTAGTCTTTTTCGCGTACAAAGATTCTAGCTTCTCCTACAATGTCTTTGCATGCTCAATATTGGCAACATGGTTGTACATGTTCTTGTCAATGAACTGTCGTGTGTACCCATACAACTGTATATGCTCGAAGTTTCAGTCCACATCAAATTTGTTACTGGGCTTCTCAGACTCTAAAACTGGAAGATGCAGCTTCTTGACGAACAACAAATCTTTCATCTTGCTCTACAAATAATGGTAGTAGGTACCATTCAGGTTCACCATGTCCACCGACTACGCGTCCATCTCTACTCCTTGATTTGACTATCAACTTCTGATACCAACCAAAGCTTTGATACCAATCTGTTGGGAACAAAGTACGAAAACCGTTCCCCCAAACCAGAGAGCCCTGTAAGAGAACTGAGCAAAAGTACACAAATAAAAAAATGCCAAACACAAATCGCAGATACATAGATTTTTACATAGAAAACCTAGATGGGAAAAACTACTGTATGATCGGAGTCCAACCCGAAAGAACCTCCACTAATAGAATAAAGAGAATACACCCTCTACAAGCTCTTTTCGATCCAAACCGATCACCACAACTCACTGGGACAGAAAATATATTACAACTAGCCAAAATTGATCTCCTTCTCCGAAACAACCTTCAATCCTGGCTCTCTGGTTTGGGGGAACGGTTTCCGTGCTTCGTTCCCAACATATATCTCAACCTTTGAAGAAGCATGTCATTAGAAAAATTGAAGATGGTGCTGCAGGCCAAGTCCTAGTTAGATATGAATGCTTTTCCCGAATCAGTTTATTTTGTGCAAGGTTAGAACATCTCATTATTGACTACAAAGATTGGCTAAATTATATTTCTCTAATTCAAGCCGACTGGTAGACATGAAGAGAAGGATAAAGCCCTAGAACTACTCAAGCCAAGGTTCCATGAAGAAGATTACCGTGCCGAGTCCTTCTCTTTCGACGGGAGACATTCTAAAACAAGGTTCTCTAATGATACGGAGAGTAGCCTAACTTGTCTTTGTTTATTGTGCAAGCGACGCCTACAAAGGTCGTGGCGGTTGATCTCGAACAGCCTCAAGGGCATGTTAGTCCTCTCATGGAACTGTTAGGGTATGGAGAATGACCCGATAGTCCAAACCCTTCGCTCATTCCTCAAGTCCACCTACCCTTTCATCTTCTTTATCTCTGAAACCATCTCCTCTTTCACTCATACAAACCCCATTCTCCCTTCTCTTGGTTACTTAATTTTTTTTTCCATTCCCCCTATCAGCCACTCTGGAGGGTTTTGGATAGACTGGGAGGGCTGCATCAAAGCTTCAGTCACTTACTCCTTCCAAAACCTTAAACTCTTTACTTTACATGCAAACCTTACCACCCCTGAATGGAACCTATTATGTATATATGGTAGCCCTAAGAAGAAGGACATGCCTATGATGTGGAATCTCATTAAAACTATTGTTGAATCGTTTATTTTACCTTGGTGTTGTATCAGCGACTTCAATACTATGTCAAGAGCGGTAGATAAATCAGGTAGTACTGGTTTCGACAGGACAACAGCCAAACCCTTCAATAACATGATCGATATTTGTGGGCTCATTGATCTGGGGTTTGTTATTCTCGAAACATATCAAGATGGAAGAACAAAAGCTGGGGACAGAAGTTCAGGCAATCTTTTCGGAATACCCTCTGTTTAACCCTGAAGTTGTTGTTGAGATCAGATGTTCACACAAAAGTTCCTCTCTAACTATTCCCGATCCCAACGAAGAACTGTATCCAATATCTCTCGATTACAACTCACAAGCCAATAAAACAGAATGTTCTTTCTTTTAAGCTCAGTTGCAAACAGACAAAATAGACTTCTCATTCTTTCTTGCAATCGCAGTTACAAACCGACAAAAAGGATTACAACTTAAAGAAAACTATAAAAGAAATAAAAGAAGACACAACTCTTACTTGTATGATTACGATCACCATTACTCAAAGCAAGATTCGTCCCCCATGCTATCCGCTTCTAGGAACCAGCAAGTTCAAAGACAAACTTCTGGAACGCTCGCTGTAACCTCCTTACTAGACTTGTACGAACGCCTCTGGACTCCAATGGTGGTAGTAGCAAAACTCTCTTCGTCTCTCAATTTTTTGATGTAAGTTCTCAAATGGGCACGAAGAGAGTATTTATAAAGATGGGTGGAAATCCTAACCATAATCTTGCCACCAACTAATTACGGAAAGATATGAACAAATTGAATTCAAATCCAACAAAAATGTATCAGAATAATTGATCATATTTTCTCATAATCGTTCAAATCCCACAATCTATGCCAACATGCGCTAACCACGATTTATGCACATATATGCCCCAGCAGCACAGCCACAGCTGCTCATATGCACATAAGCCAGCAGCGTAGCAGCCCATGTGCTCAACCGTGTGGCAGCACATGCACACATACGAGCAAAAATGCGTATACGCGCATAGCCACGCCTATCTCACACATACACCCGTATATGCGCCAGCTCCTGTGCCCACGCCTGCACCAGCGCATGCGCCCAAGCATGCACCCGAGCATGTGCCCGCTTATTACTCGCACATGAAACAAGTGCACGAGTGCAACAAATGCGCAAGTGCCATACGAAAATGCTGATGTGTTAAGTATAAAGTGTGCTAGCAAAGCGCAACTTTGCGTCCTTGAGCCCGTTTCCGAGCTCGAGTCCTTAAGCCCCTTTAGGGGTTAGCTCTAAGGATATTTTCCATGAGTGCGACAAAAAAAATGCTTTCTTTGAGAAGTTAATCCTTTTTTTTTCCTAGAAAAATACCCCACATGGCACTCAGATGTACCCTACCACACCCTATGTGCACACATCAACACAAATAAAGCATTATATTGAGATACTCACCATTTAGTGTAGCCAATATGGTACTATCCATAAACCCCAAATATTTTAAATGATTTATTTGGCTTAAATAGTGATTTTTAAAAAAATTATATATTTTTAAAGTAAATATTTATTGCTTATATATATAGCCTTAGTCATGGTTGAGTTTTGAGATGCATGTTGACTAGGAATTATGGCATGACTAGTGTAGTCGTGTGCCATTACTAGTGTATTAGTCATGGTAGGGATGACCTAGCCATATTTATGTCCCTTGTATAGAAATAAGTCAAGTTGTGGCTTAAACCATATATTTGGCTTAAATAATTATGTTTAGAGAATTTTGACTTTTTAGGAGACCCGTTTGTACCACACAAGACCAAATTTATCCAAACTAAACGCAAACTCATGTAGACATGTAGTGTGTCCAAATACGTCCATGTGGATATATATATATTTTGAATATTTTTAAATTAAATTAATATGTTTTCATTTATAGAAGTTTCTAATAGTCCTAGTTGACATTAGTCTATATTTAACCCAAAGTCGAACCAAATTCCAATTAGGCTTGGAAAGCATCCTAGATACACACACACACACACACACACACACACACACACACACACACACACACACACACACACACACACACACACACACACACACATATTTATATGTATATGTATATGTATGTATATATAGTCCAAGCCTCCTAGCTCATGTGGCTAGGAGAGGGGGTTCACTTGGGGTAGGTCCCAAGTTCGAGCCCCCTCCCAAGCACGGACGGCTGGGTGGTCGCGGGGCGGCCACGGTCCGGTGCTTGGGGCCCAAAGAAATGGACATATATATATATATATATATATATATATATATATATATATATATATATATATATATATATATATATATATATATATATATATATATATATATATATATGTCCATTTCTTTGGGCCCCAAGCACCGTATAAATATATATATATATATATATATATATATATATATATATATATATATATATATATATATATATATATATATATATATATATATATATATATATATATATATATATATATATATTTCTTATATATATTTTTTTTTTCTTTATATATATATATATATATATATATATATATATATATATATATATATATATATATATATATATTTATATATATATATATATATATATATATAAATATATAAATATATATATATATATATATATATATATATATATATATATATATATATATATATATATATATATATATCCAAAGTCAAACCAGATTCAAATTAGGCTTGGAAAGCATCCAAGATACGCCTATATATATGTTATTCCCGAAACAGGTCTTGATGGAAGAACGGACAAAATTTAGAGATATACTTACAAATAAATTTGCACTCTATTCTGTTTTAGCAACTTTCAGACGCAGAGGTCCACTTGCAAATAAATTTGCTCTCTGTTCTGACTCTTTAGAATTTTGGAGAATACTTACAAATGAATTTTCTCTCCTAATTTCCTCTGAACTGAGTTTCAACACTTTTTGAGATTCCTGCAAACGAGTTCGCCAAAGTGCCTGAACTGAGTTTTATGATTTTGGAGATTATGGCAAACAAATTTGCTCTCTAAAATATTCTTACTGGGGTGATGAAGACCACCGTTGCTCAAAGCAAGATTCACCCACCGCGATCTGCTTCCAAGAACCAGCAAGTTCTTACAGAACTTCTGGAATGCTCGTTAGTCAACTTTTTGTTACTCGAATAGGCTCCCTGGACTCAATGGACCCCATGTGCTATTCTTTTTCGGTGCATCTCACAAAGGAGGACAGGGGCTCTATTTATAGAGTGGAGTGAGACTTCACTAGTTCTCCTATCTGATGTGGGTTTAAAATACCAATACTCAAAAATAGAGTTTGATATTTTAGATTATCCCATAATCAGTATAGTCGAGTGCGAGTCCACGTCTATCCCCCGACCACACGCCCGTGCATGCACGGGGCATCCTGGAGTCCGTATCGGAGTCTGAGTCCGAACGATAAAAATCAACTTGCATCCTTGTTGGAATTAAGCCTTTTTCCTTTTAGAAAAATACTCCCACTTGGCATCCACTTGTACCCACCACACCTCATGTGTATACCTCAATACAAGAAAATCATTATATTAAGATACTCACCATTTTGTGTAGCTGATGTGGGACTACCTTTCCTAGTCTAGAGGCAAAAAACACCAATAATCCCCGGTATATCTCGATATATGGGTTAAGCGTTCCCCATAGTGACTGCCCATTATGCATAAGGATAGACGTCGCTTCGACTTGAATCTTCTCGTATAGTTCAAACAACAGTATGATACAAGAATGGACTAAGCCTTAAATTCTGCACTATAGCTGCAATTCTTCCCATCAATACAATGGCATCAGCTATGTTTTTGGCTGCACATTAAAGGCCCTGTGCCAGCCTAGTTTCGGCGTATGTATCTTGGGCACCTGCAAGGTTTCCCTCAAGAGACGGCCTATATCTCTATCCATAGAGGTGAGTTCTTTTAAAGAGTCTTGGCATGAAGCCTTTCACTTTCTTGCGGTGTTACGCCACTATGACATGTCCCGAAGCCGAGACAGTGCCTCATGTGGTGTCATACCACTGTAACATGAGGCTCAACCTCTTTGTAGTGCCAAACTACCCAGCATGAAGTCTTTTGCTTCCTTGCGGTGTTACGCCATCGTGACATGGCTCACGAAGCTGAAGTAATGCCTCATGTGCTGTCACACCACTGTAACATGAGGCCCAACCTCTTTATATTGCTACCTACCACTCTTTATTCTACAGTATTAGGCCCACTTGCCTATGTGCGGTACTACGCTGCTATGACTCATCTTGAAGCCGAGACTCTACCTGCACTAGGTACCTTATGTAGTGTCACCCCACTGTAGCATGGAGTACTACGCTCCTTTGTAGTGCTATGCTACCCGCGCTTCCTGTAAAGCACGTTGAACATCCCAAATGCCCGAAAACTCATTAAAGCTTCCAAGCTATCCTCTCACAGGACTTTGTTCTCTACAAAGAACAAACAATAGACAACAGTGGTTCTGGGTTCATAACCCCGCAAAGTCCCAAAGGATTGCCTACTTACAGTAGTTCTGGATCTGAAACCCTGTAATATCCTAAGGGATTGCCCACTAACAGTGGTTTCGGGTACGTGATCCCGCAATATCCAGAGGACTGCCCACTAACAGTGGTTCTAGGTCCGTGACCCTGCAATATACCAAAGGATTGCCCATTACACCTGATATTCTTTCAATCAATGATCATTTCTTGAACCACAAGCTAGATGCCTAGTAGATTTCTTTTTGAACTAATGGCATAAAACTTTATGGTAGAATTACAAAGACATAATATCAGAACGTCTTCAAGCCTATTTTTCTTGCTGAGTCCTTGACCAGCTGACGCTTAAGTCCTTTGGTGAACGGATTTGCCAGATTCTTCTGGCTCCAAACATCCACCATGGTAATAACTCCCCTCTTAATGAGATCATTTACCACCATGAGCCTTAACGTACAGTCCTCTTATTGCCATTGAAGATGTCATTTGATACCACTGTTGTAGCCACATGGTTGTCGTAATACATCGACATCACCCAAATTTGCGCATCAATGACAGAAAGTTCGTGTCCAGTTGTCGCAATACATCGGTATCATCCTGATTTACGTACCAACCACATAAATATCTTTTCTGAGCTCTCGAAGCCATTCTACTTCATACCCGAAGAAATTTTGCTTCATCTGCTACAACTTAACATAACTCAAATTCTATAGTGAGAGAAAGGTCCGCTTCTTCGACTTCCTCAATATAGCACCACTAACTATGGATCTTTTTTTTTACTTTCTCGATATACCAGCCTGCGTTTTTGACTTTCTCGATATAGCAGCATTATCCATATAGAACATATAACCTCTTCTTTCTCTCATTCTGAGTACTGACTGGCATCACTGAAGCCTTCTACTCTTGCATGGTAATCGATGTAGTACATCTTTCTGAGTCCCTGAGAGAGATCCAATTACTCTTTTTACAGCTTTCCAAAGATCAATACTTGGCTTGCTCATAAATCGACTCGTCATGCCTACAACAAAAGCGATGTTAGGCCTGGTGGTACTTGTAGCCTACATCAAACTCTAAATGATGTTCGAGTATACCAACTAGTTGATGCTTCTCCAGGATGTGGCTTCAGCTTTTGATCACACCAGTAAGGAGTATCGATCCCTGGAAGATCCTGATATCCATAGCGTATGTGCAACTTTCCACGTAGTAAACTTGTGATATGGTAAGCTCAACTTTCATCTGGATTATTTAAATCCCTAGGATGACATCCGTATCTCCTATGTCCTTCATACCGAATCTGGAGATAAGGAATATCTTTGTTCTAGTGACACATCATTATGTCATCCACATAGAGACAAACGATGACTCCTTTATCATCAACAAACTTTGTGTAATCATACTTAGTAGTCTCGCTAACATGTAGTCTATTGACCTAAAAACCTAGTCAAACTTTTTGAGCCACAGATTGGGAGTGTACTTCAAATTGTACATAGAATTTACCAACTTGCAAAACTTGTCTTCCATACCTTGAACGACAAATCTATCTGGCTGTTGTATGTGAATCTCTTCTGTCATTTCTTTATCCAAAAATAATGTCTAGACATCCATCTGATGATAGAACAGCTCATGAATAGTAGCCACGGCCATCATCATCCTGATAGTTGATATTTTAGCCATTAAAGTATATATGTCAACCTCATCAATCTCCTGTTCTTGAGCAAACCCTCCTGGCAACCAGCCTAGCCTTGAACTCATTATCAGTTCCTTCGGCTTTTGTCATCTTCTTCTTGAAGATTCAATAGGTTTACCTTTTTCAGACATATTAACTAACACCTACTTATAATTGGATGTTACAGGGTCAATCTTATCATTGACTCTCTCCTCCAGAAGATCGCATCTCTGGACTTTATCACCTTATCAGCCTCTACGTAATGGATGATAAAGTTATCTCCAAAATATTTTGGCCTTCTCACTCGCTTTGCTAACTGCTTAGCAAATACTGGTTCAAGTGTTGTCTCATCAATGACAACCACCTTCTAGACTACTACTTCTTCGGAAGTACTTTGCTTCTTCGGTATCAACAATTTTCTCCGGAACATCCGCAAGAAAAATGTTCTTGTTCCTAGCAAACTTGTCTTTAAAGAATTTTGCGTCGCGAGACTATCTCATAGGATCTCTGAACCTAGCTTTCAACAACTTATCCAGAAATACGATCTTCGTGGTCATCGTCCCTGGCTTCTGAATCTTGATATCCATAAGTTTTACGTACACCAGACACTCCCACACTTGAATGATATTCAAGTCAGGTCCAATCTTGAACTAGTGTTTATGATAATTATAGTCAGATATGCGAAAGGTACTTTATTCAGCAATAAACGTAACCGTACATGCAATCTATCCCCAGAAACATATTGGAAGATCCGCAGTATAGATATTATCATCTCAGACAGCGTTTCGATCTTCCTCTCCGAAACTCCTTTATATGAGAGGTACTACGGAGCAGTCTTTTCATAGCCAATTCCAAGGTCATAGCCGAACGATATGAATCCAAGAAAACGATACTCTCTGCCTTAACCACTTCTGAGTCTCTTGAGTTGTCGACCGGCTAGACGTTCAGCTTCAGCCCTAAAGTCCCTGATCTTCTCGAACGTTCCGTTCTTTAAAAAATATTTCAACCCGGCCACAGTGGAGAATTAATAAAGCTACAGATTCGGAGTGAACCAACTCCAGAAGATCTGTACTTTGCTCCAATCATCTGAGCAGCTTCATCTTTGTCCTTGCATAGACTTATATCCCTCCACCTTCTTACCCCCACATACTAGAGATAAGGCCTAGACTAGAGATCTTGAGTCAGTATTACATAGCACATGTCCTAGTCCATTCGTCACAACTCAATTAAGAAACTACATCATCAGTAGAAGTAAGAACATTTGCATGATACTGAACATCTTTCCAAAGCATGTTCCCGGCCAAGAATCCAACATCTTGCCAGCCTGAATGTCCAACTTTAAGTCCATATCGAACAATAGACTTCCTGTGATCGGGTCCTCAAATATAACTGGAACGTGCTACATGTGCCCGAGGTCTGCGACTTTTCGAAAGTCCAAGACTATGATCCCGATCCCCAGTTCTTATATTAGCAATATGTTTGCCATCAAGGCCTTCATCACAGCTAAGCTCGTCCAAGGTGAACAGCTCCTTGCACGTGTGTCTAGATGCACCAGTGTCCACCTACTAGTTAGCTACCACACCAGATGACTAGTAAAACCATACGCGTATTGGAGCGAAACCTATACACCAATCCATGTGCATCATCCGGGCTGTTCTATGTGTTTCAACCGAGCGGACCCATGCTACAAGATCTGTATCACATGCGCATGATCTGAATAAAACCTATGCGCATCATCCGAGCAGACACATGCGCATACCTTGGTCTTCTTCTCATTTGTCTTGAGATGCTCCATGAGAGATTTCTAGTTTGCTCAAGCACAAGATGTAATCTCCTTGCACTATCGGTAAATTCGATCTGCTTTGAAATATGCATCATCCTCCTTGGATAGTATGGCCTAACACTCATCCAACCATTTGACAAACAACTTTTCCTCGTCCAAATGTTGAAAGTGTTGTCCGTAAATCTTCTTAAGTTTGTTAAAACTTGTATCTAGAAGAAATTTACGATAGTTCTTAAAGAACTTCTGGAACGCTCGTTAGTCAACTTTTTGTGACTCGAACGGGCTCCTTGGACTCAACGGACCCCTATGCTATTTTTCTTCGGTGCATCTCACAAAGGAGGCCATGGGGCTCTATTTATAGAGTGGAGTGAGAATTTACCATTTCTTCTATCCGATGTGGGACTAAAATACTAATACTTAAAAAGAGTTTGATATTTTAGATCATCCCACAATCAGCATAGTCGAGTGCCAATCCATGCCTACCCCCTGAACACACGCCTGTGCATGCACGGGGCATTATGGAGTTCGCTTCCGAGTCCGATTCCGACCGACAAAAATAAACTTGCATCCTTGTTGGAATTAATCTTTTTTCCTTCTAGGAAAATACTCCCACTTGGCACCCACTTGTACCTTACCACACCTCATGTGCATACCTCAACACAAACAAAGCATTATATTGAGATACTTTTAGATTGGTATTTAAGTATAAATATAGTGGCCTCTATATATAGAATTTTTATTAAATCCCTAGCAAACTAGCTAAGCACCTTTCCTAATTGGCCCCAAACCCTAACAACCCAGGGCCGACCCCACTTTTTGGAGAGTCCCTCTATTCCGCTGAAGTGCAGCCCCACCTTTTGGCCGACCACCATAAGTATAGAAACCTACCCCTATTTGCATGTAAACCCATTAAGGATATAAGCACACACACACACATACCCAAAACCCGAATTTTAAACCTAGCAAACCCCTTTTCTCTTTAGCCGAGCTCCTCGTCCCTCCCTCTCCTATTTTTAGGAGTCCCGTTGCTAGGAAACCCATCCACCATCATCTCCTTCATCACAACTTCTTCCTCCAACCAAAAAATAAACTTTCCATCATCCTTTCATCCAATCACTAACAAACTCCATAAAAAAAACTCCATTTTGTCATCAAATCCATCCAAGCATCATTGCCATCACCTTCCCCACCATCAAGAAGAGGATAACAAGCCAAGCAAAGCGAGGAAGTTGAGTTCTTGGAGAAGAAGAGCTTCGACAACTCATTTTGTGAAGGTTTTGGTAAAAATTCCAACTTTTCCATCTCGAATCTCCATGATATTAATTCTGTAGAAATCTGAGAATTAATTTCTTAATTTCCATATTTTGTCATTTTTATTCCATATTACCATCCAAGTAGGTTATAGATTAAATTTTTGAAATATCGGTTTACGTTAGAACTAGTTAGAGGTTTTTTCAGTATAATTTTTTGAGTAACTGTTAAAAATTTCAAAACTGAATTTAATGGAGTTTTATTTTATTACTGCAGAATAAGTATTTTAAAATTTTTTCTTGATTTTTTATCCCAAATTGAACCCTAAAAATATCGGCCA
>JANAVB010011885.1:0-51034 GCA_029216955.1 Iris pallida | reverse complement strand
TCAGATATGCATATGATTTTCGAATACCGTAGAGGCTATATCTTTTATTGGCGTATGACTATTAATTTTTCATGATCCAAACTGACTTGATATCCTATTTCTCATTATCGTACTATAAATAAAGCTTATAGTTCTTCCCTTCTTATCTTTCTTCTTATCTTCTAATCTCGAGTCATCATTTGACTCCTCCTTATTTAAAACCAATTACTAGTCATTAATTTCGCATTCCACTAGATTCATAATCGCAACTAGATATAATTCTATGATCATGCATATATAATGATAAATGATTTTGATTTGGATCACCCTTACGACTTTTGATCGCAACTATACTACTTTTTTATTATATTTTGATCGACTCAATTTGCATTTTTCTAGATTTTGATTCTATAAGCGTGTCTAAATAATTTTGCTTAACTAGTTGATCATGCCAAAATGATATCACCACTCCTAGACGACTTTGATCGTGACTAAACTGTTTGGCCATAATTATAGTCGTGCCTATGTTTCAACCCTATATTGCTAATATTAGAATTCTATCCTACAGTGATCATGAATATTTTGATCATGTTCACACTTGTGCCAAGATTTTAATTTGATCATACTTGGATGACTTGCATGATTAGCCTTGATCGTAACTACGTCCTACTTGTATCTAAGTAATTTAACCCAGTTAGGCTGTCTAACTTTTGATCGTTGATCATGCCTATGTAATTTCAGTTAGTAGTTGATCGTGCCTAATAACTTTCTAGCTAATCCTATTTCACTTCTATCCATAAGCATGCTTAGATCTTATCTTGACTAGATCCTTTGACCAAAAATTTGGTCACATCTTGATCGTGCCCAAAAAATCAATCATGCTAAACCGAATCCTTTGATCATCCTTAAATAAAAATTTAATCCAGACTCCAACACTTTGAACATTCTGGATCGTGCCAAAGGCGCATCCTTCCTTATTAGATTCTATCTGCGATTACACTCATCTAATCTTGGATCGTATTACTTCTCTTGATTATTAGTGCCTAGTCCTATCCTTTGAAATTTCGAAGATGAATATTTCTAAGGTGGATATTTTAAGCCCACTTCCCGACTCTTTCTGAAAACTCTTAATTATTTCTTTAGCTAGAAAATAATTTTGATTTAAATTCTATTATGGATGTTTTGGAAGGAAAGGAGTTTTGCCAAAATTTTCATTTTAAAAGATTTTTATAATTACGAAATAGATTTTAAGGATTATAGATTATTATCAAGTATTCTACGATCTTAAATTTAAAATAATTTGAATGATATCAAATATTATTTATATTCTTATGCTGAAAATTCTTTGATAAAGATTTACTAATTTTTTTGGATCTATGCAAATAAAATTTAAAAGTTATTTGATAATAGTTAGTGTCTATTCAAATTATTTATCAAGTATTATGTTTAGATTTGGTTAAAGGTATTTTAAATATTATTAATAAAATCTAGAATTATTTTTAAAATTATATGGATTGATTCTTGATATTAGATTCAATATTTATTTAAATCTTGGAAAGATTTGACCATCATAATCCTTCACCAATTTGGATTCTCCATCTATATATAAAGGGGAGTCCTCCCATTTTTCCACAACCACAATTTTCCAAATACCTACAGAATCTCCAATTTTAAAACCCTAACCCTAATTTCCAAATCCCTAACTAATTTTCTAATCTAAAATCCTAATCCTAATTTCTGAAACCCTAATCTACCCTAACCCTAACCCTAACCTAACCCTAACCCTAAATTTTCCTTTTCTTTTCCTTGCACCTATTTGATCAATATTTCTTATCCTAACATTTTTCTTTCACCCGATCAACCAAGTCACTCTATCCAGTAGTCCTTAAATTCGAGGACGAATTTATTTCTAAGATGGGTAGTTTGTAACCCCTCTTCCCAAAATTTTGAATTATATTTTTAATTATTTTGACTTAAATAGTGATTTATAAATTTTATAAATATTTTCTAAAGTAATTGTTATTATAGAAGGCCTTAGTCATGGTCAAGTTTTGGAGTGCAAGATAACCAAGAATTTGGCACAAAAAGTGTAGTTTGTGCCTTGACTAGTGTATTAGCCATGCTAGGATGGTCTGGTCATAGCTGTGACCCAACTAGAAAAACCAGTCAAAGTTGCGACTTGACCCGAACCCAATCTAAGCCCATATAGTCATATAGTGCATCCAAAGACGTCCGTGTGTGGTGTGTGTATGTGTTGTGTGTATGTGTGTGTGTGTGTGTGCGTGTGTGGTGTGTTGTATATATTATATATATATATATATATATAATATATATATAATATATATATATATATTATCTTTAGCATTCTATTTAGTGACCTAGTAAGCCATTTTATTAAAAGTGGTCACATATATAATATATATGTTATTTATGTTTAGTTATATTCTATTTTGGGACAATGATAACAATTTCCTTAAAAATGTTCTTTTTTAGATTTTGAAGATTTCTAGATACACATATATTTGTGTGTATACAAATGTGTGCGTATAGATACATGAAGAAGTAGTTTTTCTTATTGAACACTACTTATAAGTTGAATATATATATACATATAAATTGAGTTTTATTTATAAGATTTTAGTAATAAGAATTAATGAGTATATATTACAACTTTTTTGTTTTATTATAATTTTATAAATACTTTTATCATATTGTATAGACAAGTGACCATGTATAAAATACTAGGTTAATATACACATATATCAGAAAGAAAAGAAAAGAGAAAGGAAAAAAGAAAAAAGAAAAACTCTATATCTCGCGAGAAGGGGATTATCTTGCGAGATATAGACCCGCTGGTATACCCGACCCCCAGGGAAAGAAATAGCAGGGGCAGCACATATATATGTCGAAAGGGAGAGGCATTCATCTAAAACCCTAACCCTAAACCCCTACTCGACCTAACCCCGACTTCCCCCGATGTCGGCGCACCTCCCCGCCGCCTGTATGACCGCCAAGGCTGTCGGAGTGGGCTAAAATTCGCACGCAACTGTAGAAACAGCAGCAGCAGCAGCAATCACCACAAAGGTACGATTTTGAACCCTAAATTCTTCGTGTACACTCGATAAAATCTAGATCCGTAAATTCCTACATGTAGCCTATATGAACCTCTAGGAATCCCCTTAGATATATTTGGGAATAGTTAACCCAATTGTCCGAAAAATCGACACGAAGTTGTCGAAAAATCGTACAAAAACAGGACACCAAAATAGCCCCAACACCCTATTTTGGAAGGGAGAATTTGAACAAATAATAGGTATTTTTAAAATCTACTGGAATAGGGTTGTAGATAACCTAACCACAATAAAACCCTTCAAATAGTTTATTTTTTTGTTGGAATTTTTTGACTGAAATAGTTTTAAAATTTAGGACAGTTTTAAATAGTGGAAATTCAATAACTTTCTCCGATACGGCGTGCGTCCCAATAATCGGACAACGTGGTCATAACCCATAAGCATCGAAAGATGTGTATGGATATTGTCGACGTGTGGATTCGACAGAACTCGATTTCGCTATGTGTGTGCGACAAAATTGAGGTATACGTCGAGATATTTCGTATCGCCCTTTTACAAAGTAGCCCATAACTTTGTGCACGTTCGTCATCTCGAGACAAAACTTGCGCCAACAGGACCGTATCATTTTGGTCATGTGTGCCAAGTTTGGTCCGATTCTGAGAAGGTCGACCGAAACGCTAATTTGGCGGGCCTGCGATCCAATCCAATAGACAAATTTGTGCACAGCCCACCAAATCCAACTTTGGACATAGTTGGGTTTGTATCATCAAACCGACCCTTAGACATGTAGTTTGATAAGTTTAGAGAACGTAGGTATTGGCACGCTTTTGGTGTAAAGTGGGTCCAACGGTAGATATCGTTTTAACCCAAAATTATGATTTTGCTCCTGTGTCCAGAATTGGACTTTAGGATAGGTATTTTTAGATATATCTTTTTGTACCAAAAATGTTCATGATATTTATTTCAGCATCCGGAGACAAATGCGGGAGTTTGACTCTTGTAGTTCATTGAGTGGTTAGACGTTGTTTATTTTGCGTGATACCCCTAGCCAACTGGACTATTCCGAATACGATGGTATTATCGGTTTCACCAGCAAAGGATCCCAGGCGAGTACATTTCTGATTGTTTTTATATTTGATAACTTCCATATTCGTGTATATAGTATTGTCTTACTTTGATCTTCGGTTGATTCTCGACACGATGGTTACAGAAGTGGTTGTTATGGATTCTTTACATGTTATTTTTTGTGACTCGCATGTTTACCCTTCGTGACTTGTTGAATCCATGAGTACTAGTTAGGTGGGGAAGTACATTAGTAGACATGCAAATATACCCAGAAATATTCCATTTGTTTGATCGTGTCTGATAGCAGTCGCACAATTCATGTACGGGGTGCTGAATTTATCTCTTAGTCATTTGCATGTCAAAATTGTATTTCAACTCACTACATAGGTACAGTTTCTGGTTTTACTTTATACATTGCTAGTTACATGCCTTATCAACTTTAGTTCTCACTTGTCATTGTCACCATGCTCGTTTACTTTTACTTTCAGTTTTATGACTCCATGCATGTCTGCTCACCATATTTTTATTACTATTTACTGTTTTATAGACTTTGTTAATGATTGAACTGTTATTAGAATGTACTCGTTCCATTTCTGACTGAAAACCAAAAAAATTTCAGGTTAATCGCGACAACTCTTAGCATTGGGGAGGCATGGGTATGCTGAGGTCAACCTAGAAGATTGGTTAGATAGATTAGTGGTTTTGTTTCTTTTGTGAGGCATTGTCTTGGTAAATGTAAACTTTAAAATGTTATAAAATAATTTAGATGTTGTGAATGAGAAATAATAATTGCCTTATGAGCATTTTATTTTATTATGACCTAAACAGTGTTCTACCGTCGATACTGCGGCGTAGGCTGGCTTGGACATGCACTCGTATCCCGAAAAGCGGGTGTGGGTCGTGACATGAACATCCAGTGCGGTATCGAGTAGAGTCAAGAGTGATTTGATCATGGTAGGCAACTTTTGGAAATGAAACGAAGCGAAGAAAATTGAACCCTTAGCTCTGATACCACTTTGTCACGCTCTGTGCCGGAAATCGTTCATCCATACATAATTTAACCTGGACCGATCATCCCCGCTGGGGCGTGATCCCGTACGAGTATGGAGTTGCACTCGTACAAGACAAGATGACAGGTTCTAAAAAATAGTTATCTTAATTCAATGTTTAGCAGCGAATAAAACATAGTCACATTGGAGTTACTTAGAGTATACGAAATAATTCTCTTTATTGATAATTGAACTGAGGTTACAAAGCCTTTTAATAGACAAAATAAAATTTGCCACATTGGCTTACAACACTCAGGTTCTCTCTTGCCCATAAAGTACTTTGTTCTATACACATGTCGTATATATCTCGGCCTTATCATCCTATTGCAAGTCCGAGCATCATTGCGGTCACTCGCCTCAAAACGCTACGGCATTCTATGCGTCAGCGCATCTAAGCGAAGCTCCGCCGCGAGCAAACTATTACTTGCATCCTGCAAGCAATCTGTTGGAAGATCAGTACTAATCCTCTTGCATACTAATATTGACCCACTTTTCTAAATCGATATTAAGTAATTTATGAATCATGCAGATTAACTTGTTGTAGTGCCCCGTCCCGCTCAGTCAATTGGAGGAACCGAAATGCTGATGGCGTTCGAACTTAGCCATGCAATGGCTTGCTCGAAGACCCGCTCGGTCGAGGCGACTCCTCGCTCAGGTGGGTGGCTTCGGTGAACTTGCCTCAGCTTGGCCTTCGCACTAATAAAACAAAAGTTTTCAATGCACCGTAGGCTTCATAATAAAAGAGATAAAGATCCACATAGCTAAGAGAATAATCCCAAGTTGGGTTGATTGAGTTAGAACATGGAAAAAGGTCCCACGATCGGCTTAGAAACGATGCACGATGGCTTTCAAAATGATACTCGGATCTTCGTCCCGTTGCTTGGGAGAAGGAAAGGTTCATCTTCACCACAAAGCTAAGAATTTGCCTAAGTCATAGGCGTCGCCCGTATAAACGCTTGATAAAGCATGCACGGCCCAATCGTCCAAGGCTTGGCATAACCTTTGCTCGCCCCACGGGTTAAGTTGCTTTGCACAGGCTTGTGGCATAAGTCTAGGCACCCAAATAGCTGGTTGTTCAAAGTCGAACGCGTGCACGGCACGTTCCTGCGATGCGAGACTCGACACAGCCTTCGCTCGTCAAGTTGTTGCACGATTAAGTTAGGCTAAGTTATGCTAGGCTATCGAAGTCATTCTAAGCATTGTTCATATTTTTTGCGTTTGTCAAAATTACTTGTGTTCACGATCGTAAGGCGTCATATAAAGTATGACTTGGGTGGTGTTGTCGCACAGAACATAAGTTGGCTTAAGGTACGATGTCATGGACTTAGTGTTTAAGACATGAACTACGGTAGGTTCAAGATGAGTTTGGAAAAGGGCTATCAAAGCTACTGAGTTGACTAAAATGATAGGGCAACAAGGAAGAATGCTCGCGATCATGGGTCATCTAGGCGGTCTCAAATGTTAGAAGTCTTAAACTTGGTCTTGAAAGGATGGTAACATTGGAAGAAGAATGATTGTGTGAGACGTCAATTCGAGTCGAGTCTTGCATGGTCATGGACAACTTGTCGACAAGGACGATGGTTTCTCGAGCGCCAACCCGGGGCCACGGGACCGACTCGGCCTAGGAGGAAACAGGGTATAGTCGTGCAAGAATGATAGCACAGGTTAAGCAGGGACTTGCAACGGGGCTAGCTACCTTCGTTGAAAGGACCCCGACTAACAAAACTATACGTCCAAGATAGCTTGTGATGCTAGTGACCTTTCATATAGATGGGTCGGCACGGGCAGCAATCTGCAGGTGTGCCTTTGGATTGAGTCGAGTTGAATATGTGCATGATCAGAAGATAATGTTTGGGGCCTAAGATTTGGCTGTAACGTAGATATCGTGCTTCGGCACGGAGATGTGGCATCGAGTCTTAAGTTGTTGGCATATAGTTGCATAAATTGGAATTGAGTCATTTTGAGTTTAAGTCAGGAATCGCTGCAAGGCAAAGTTGGTTAAGTGGCACTTTGTTCACAAGTCTGGATTGGGTCAGTTGGTGATTAAAGCGGCAATGGCCGCGAGGCGACAATATGGTAGGCACGGCCTCAATATGGATTTGTAGCACGGTCACTCAAAAATTGGGTACTATCGTGTAGTTACGTCTAGAGGCAAAGTATCAGTAAGTTGCTAGTTGCAAGGCACGGGATGGTCTAGAAACACAAAATAGGCTGAGAGTCTATGTCCTAAAACTGATCCTAAGGTAAGGCAAGATTAGAAAGACAATCATAAAGAAATTATGTTTCACAAAGTAAATGAACGTATTGGTTTTGTATGGGTGGGCGAGGAGCTCATTCTACCAGTACAGTTGAGTACTAACACCCACATAGTTTTCATGTGCAGGAACATGTAGAAGCTCGTTGGCGCGGAGCTCGCTTGGATGCGTCAAGGCATGGAGTTTTTTTAGCGTTTCAAGACGCGCGGCCGCATGGAGTCTGGACTTATAAGGGACATAATGTATGGACATCGCCTATCTGAAGCTTCCGCTGGCCTACTCAAATTGTATTGAGAGATGAAAGAGAGCAGACTGACTTGTAATGTGAGAAGAGTAAGCTTGAGTGTTTGTAATCTCGGCCTCGCGCCATATTGTAATATTTTTTTCAATATCAATAAAGAGTATTTTGAATGACTTGTGTTTTGCTTTAAAGTTTTGCTGCTATTATTCAATGTTTCTGCTTGGGACTTCTGTGCGACGATCTCGTCACTTAGCCTGTAATCGACCGTTATGAAACTTACCTTGCGTGAACGCAATCTAGGCTCACGCGGCATCACACCTTAGCGAGGACGATCGCTCATACGGGAGCGGGGCGTGACACTTATGATTTTTCTATATTTGCCTTAGGATAGGTTTCATGGCATATTTGAAAGCAGTAAATCATGTATTTTATGGCAAGCATATTATGTTTGATTCACGTAAACAACCAAGCATGCAACATATATTTCTCGTGCATCTTCGTGGCGACTTCTTACCGACTCGACGCACTCACCCTTGCACCAATGCCAAGTGAATATGCCTATCATCTTTCCCTGTCTTGTTATAAGTGATCGTCGTGCAGGATCTCTATGTGCCTGCACCATTCAGCCCACCGACCCCTGTCTATATAAAGATCACTGACATTCACCATGTCAGAATGGACTTATGTTTCTCATATGCATTACAATGCCACCCATTCAGCCTAGGTTACGATCCTTACTGAAGGTCCCACAATGCTCGGGATCCCTTGCCATGAATTTACCATTCCTCCTAGGCTAAAAGTTTCGGCGCCCCGGTGCACCTGTTCGAGAAAATAAACCCGTGCACGGGCTATATTCAAAGTCCATTGATCATGCAATACGCATCTACCCTTACAACCAAACATAATCTAAGTCTGAAACTCAGGCTTCACATCATTTCGTTTTTCTTACATTCTTTCTATGTTCTCACATTCTGTACTTTATTTCAATGTTCAATGGCACCATGTCCCAACTCAATGTTCGTCAATCGAACGACTCGAAGGCTTCGAACATTCCGAAGCAACATGCCACATTCAACAATTTTGTCGCATTCGTGCCACAACTGTTCTTTTCGCAGATAACCATCTTTTATAAGTCTCGTGCACATACGCACGCTTTGATATAATTATTCTCTATTCTTCGAGTCGTGCATTCGATGCATGCCTCGATGCCGTATTTCTATGTTCTATGCCTTAGTGTTCAATGTTCTCTTATTCATGCATTTGATGTACGTCTTCGACTCATGCACTGAGGCATGCCTCGATAGAGTATTCAATGTTCTATAGCTCTTGCACTGAGGCACTTGCGTCGATATAATCTTTCGATGTTCTAGCCCTCTAACTCGTGCGTGGAGGCACGAACGACTCATGCACTAAGACACTCAGTTATCCCAAGTTCATATGGCATACGCATCGAGGCGCTTGCCTTCGCGGTATTTCAATATTCTATATCGACTCGTACATTTGATGTACGTTTCAATTTTAATTGTTCTATCTTAGTGTTTGACACACACTACGTTCATCTCTCGATTGAGACACGCCTGTGGTCTCGATAGATTAACTTAGCATACAACGGTGCATTTTAATTAGGCATGACAGAGCAGAAAGAAGGGCCACCTTAGCTGATACCCTTATCGTTTCGTCGAGCCGATGTGGCTCGATTTTGTAACTTTTTTGCACCACCAACTCTTCTTAACTTAGTCATTCGAGAACTTCATGCTCCGTTAAACTACTCGACTGATTCGGCCTAGCATGCCCTTGTCTCTGTCTGTTGTAAGACGATGCTTTGGTTTTGCGGACTCCGTTGCAAATGAGGCAGGATGTCGACCTTTTATAATTCGGTGAAAAAGCTTAGCCTGCATACGAAACCAACTAAAATCAATACTTATTTGAATCAAACTTATGCTTTGCGTCGAATCGGTTTAATAGGTCTTCGAATTGACTCAATGCTTTTCTTTCGGCCAACTTAACGCTTTGCATTGATCCGACTCGATGCATTCCTCGGGTCAACGTAATACTTGTATCGATTTGCATCGATACTTCTTCGGGTCAACGCAACTCTTTGAGTCAACGACTCATCATAATGCACCGTGCGGAGCGGAGTATTACAGTCGCGACTGTGGATGAATTTTCAAAGTTCGAAACTCTAAAATGTGTTTGAAACTTCGAAAATCCGTATAGAATGAATAGTACTGAATCAAATTTTAGTTAGTAGAAGATGAAATTTAGGCATGAACATTGATTGATAACAATATTTAGCATTTGGGTGTTGAGATTTGGAAGAGAGTTTTTAGGGTTATGGGAGAGAGAAGTGAGGAAGAAAGACAAAAGAAAAAAAACAAAAGTGACTTATATACCAACATTTGGGCTAGTCCTGAGCAATTTTTCAAGTGGTAAACTTGTAAATACACACAAAAAATGAGCTTGCCCTGAGTAAGAATTGGAGTACCTTTATGATTGTATTGATACTACAACTAAAAGATTCAGTATTAGTAATTGAAAACTACTAGGAAAGTTTTATAAGGATTGGTATTATAAAGCATCTCTATCTACTGCAAGAGATAGTTTGATGAATAACTCTTCCAAACAACATAAATATAAAAAATTCAAAGCATAAAAGGATTCTACAAAAGGAAGTAATAGGAGTTCATTAGTGTTACTTTTCGGACACAAAATAAGCCTATCACTATGTATTTGTGAATATTCAAATTCTCAACTAAATAGTAGCAACAGAACAATTTCATCTACGACAAAATTATGGATAAATTCAACATAAGTTGAGGTTGGTAATCCATATGTTTATGAGATACGCTAATAATTAATATCTGAATTAGCCAACAACTAATATTATGAAGATATAACAAATATGATCCCTTTGATGTTCCAAAATAATTTCAATTACTAAAGCATTATTAAAATTATGACGTTAAAAAATTATAATGTGAAACCCTGATATTTAGTCCCACCTCGGGTATAAATATTAGGAGTTTGACTGGTTCATATTGGGTGAAAATGTCTCATGTATTCATCCAAATTAACCATTTTGACAACTTAGACAAAATGATGTGCACGTGTGCCCATGCGAGAAATCATGTCAAGTTGGACCTGTTGGTCGGGACGTGACACACAGATCTTGCCTCCAAACACGATCAAGCTTGAATTGTTCATGATGGTTAAATATCATGGTCAAGTTAAATTAAAACATAAAAAAGGTAACTCATGTATACTTTAATATCGTATTTATCAAGAGAACATAAGTTAAAATGATATTATACTCTAATATCGTATTTATCACGTATACTCTAATATCGTATTTATCAAGAGAACATAAGTTAAAATGATATTATATTGTGTTCTTTTTAATGTCTATAGATAAGTTATGTAACATTATATCAATATTCAATGTTAGTATATCAAGTAAAAGCAACCTAGAAATATATATTTTATATATATATATATATATATATATATATATATATATATATATATATATATATATATATATATATATATATATATATATATATATATATATAATGAGTAAACCTTACGACCATAAAAGTGAAGTTAATCATTTATGAGTAGGATAATTGATGTCTAATAGAAACAAGATACACACAATTCAATAACAAGAACAACTACAATACAAGGCTAGGTCACTATTTAAATTTGGGCATAGTGGACTTAACCTCTAATAAGAGTTTGCACGCCTCTTAAATAAAATTTGCAATTATAATTTTTCGCAACCAAAACAGATCTAATACAAGAATTTATATATATATATATATATATATATATATATATATATATATATATATATATATATATATATATATATATAATGAGTAAACCTTACGACCATAAAAGTGAAGTTAATCATTTATGAGTAGGATAATTGATGTCTAATAGAAACAATATACACACAATTCAATAACAAGAACAACTACAATACAAGGCTAGGTCACTATTTAAATTTGGGCATAGTGGACTTAACCTCTAATAAGAGTTTGCATGCCTCTTAAATAAAATTTGCAATTATAATTTTTCGCAACCAAAACAGATCTAATACAAGAATTTAGGCCATCCTCCATGAATAGAGCACTACCATTTATGCACAAGTTGTTCATGATTAGGGGTGAGGCGTATGCGGTCAAACAATGCAAACTTAACCTAACTTAATTGACATAGACTATTTGGTTCAGTTTTGGGGAGAGAGCTTGTTTGCGGTTTTGGATTACTATCTCCTAGTAATTAAACGGACTCCAAAAAAATGATTACAAACCTTGATCCCATCTTGTAAAGAAGTGCTAATATACCCACTCCCCTGCTTTGAATCCATCTTCGCGAGATAAGCCATTTTTTCTTCTTGAGATGGTGCTTCTCGATGCGGAGAGTTCGATATGTCCATACAAACCTAGAGTTTCTTTATTCAGTTGGCTATAATCTCATTATTCAAATCTAGAAATATTGATATACTTTGAATTTGGGAGTTCATCCATGCAAATCGATGACAACCAATTCCACACTTCATATGGCAAAACTCGAAGGTCAGATGTAATGGCAATTAAAGCATCGTGAACTAATTACTTGTTAACTATCGTGATCCATAAGAAAATTTATGGGCTTCTTCGTTGATGATAATTAGTGAAGCAAAGATCATATTCTGTAACTTAAATTTCTATAACTACTAGATTAGTTTCTTGAGTTTGGCATGGTGCAAATTGTTTTACTACTACAAATGGGGATCTATATCTTCAAAACTTGTAAAAATGGTTGGTTCGCAAGAGAGTTGAAATAGATTTAGAGGGAATGAAAGATATCCTTTCTTTTTGCCACAGATTAAATATAAGATCCTTATCAAAAGCTTTGCTAACATGCACAAAGATCATTATCAATGAAAACTGGAAGCAGATTGTGACATTATCAATGATCGACGAAGAGGTGCACTTGCATCTACACTTTTGTTTGTTAATATGCACAATCAAATTCATATACACGAAAAGTGGTTTTATATATATGTCTAAGATCACAAAAGTGTTATCTCCATCCGGATGAAATGGCGCCCTTTCGCAAATGCAAAAGTAAAAGATTTATAGCAAAGCTTATGTTTTTGGATGTTAGTCGCCAATTTTGTCAAAGAAAAAATGGCCATGTTCTAGTGCTAGGACCATCTTCATTCAATAAATTAATAGTGCAAAGCCACACTTAGATGTTAATGATGTTGAGTTTGTAGAAAGCTGGAAGGAAAGACTATGTTAACTGGATATGAATGTCTTGGATCTTGGTTTCTTTAGAGCTATTGATTCACTTCAACAACAAGAGGCTCCATTTACAATTGATGAATTTATTTCAGCAAGTCTCTTGACATATTCCCAGCAGAAAATTTAAACAATGTGTTTTTGACATTAAGATCATGCATGGTTGAGGTGATGCGAATTTCTGATGGTAATAACTGTAAGGTGCATATATATGAACAAGCAAAAGTTGATCCCAAGGAATATTAGGAAACTAAGAAATCAATTGGAAAACAGACTATAATTTGGGACATATAAGGAAACCAAGCCTATCTTCATATTTTTGCAGTGGACCAATGCCTTTTATACTCAAATTTTGAATGCAAAAAGATCACTGAGTGTGTTTTAAAGATCACATTTCATGAAGTTTCTATCTCATAATAAAGCACACAAAATTAAAAAAAAAAGTGTTAAAATTAAATCAAAATGAAGTTCCTGTTAGCCTGTGGCAACTAATTAAACTTCAGCTGTAACTTGAGATACTTGGAGCCAGAATAATTATAAGTTAAAAGAATTACAAGATACAAGGCTTTCTATATGAGGCACCCAATTCCTCGATAGATAAGTTAACTTGCTGATCTCTTTCGTCTTGGAAGTCTCAGACTCCAAGTTATATAGCGCAAACAACCACCTTGAGCAAATTTTAGTAGAAGCTACTTCCCACAGGGAACCGAAACATCTATTTTTTGGTTCAGAGTTGCAGAAATATTTCATTAACTCTCCATTCTTCAGAAACCACCATTATCAGATGCCAAGCCACACAATTAGGTATGTCTAGACCTATCGTGGTGTGAGTATAATGTTCTTCTTAAAGTAGTCTTGAGCATTTATTGGATTTTCTTACATTGTTGATCTGCACAATAATACTAATGAACCATCAATTATTTTCCTATTTGATGAATTAACTAACATACTAAAACGTAAATGGTTTTTAAATCGTAGATACTTCAAATGATGTCTGGTTTGGATACATGGATTCAATTTTAAATTTTAAGTGCAATACCATCAAATTTGCACCGATAGGATTTGTACTCAAATCCTACTGAGAGCACCATAGGTCCATAGCCTAGAGAGAACATATGTACAAACATGTATAATTTATTTTTATGTATATGTAGAAAATAATGGTTGGATAATTTTTATTGATGGACTACTTCACTACTTATAGGGAGTCTAGCTCCTCTACATACTCGATATTCCGATGTGGAACTAAAAGTCCCTTATTGATTCTCAATACTCCCCCTCAAGATGGGCGATAGATATTGATCATCCCCATCTTGTTACATAGCTTCGTCAGACTTAATGAACTAAGACCTTTAGTCAGACAGTCTGCAACTTGTTCTTCTGAGCAGATATGGTCAATCTTCAATATCCCTTGTTCTAGCTTCTCCTTGATGAAGAATCGATCAATCTCGATGTGCTTCGTTCTGTCGTATTGAACTGGATTGTTAGCTATAATTATTGCAGCTTGACTATCGCTCAGAAGACGTAATGGTGCTCCCTTGTCCAGCTTCAACTCTGTCAGCAATGCTTTCACCCACAGCAACTCTGACACTCCCAGAGCCATTGCTCTGTATTCTGCTTCAGCTGTCGACCGTGCTACCACTGATTGTTTCTTGCTTCTCCATGTGACCAGATTTCCTCCTACAAAAATACAGTATCCCGTGGTAGACCTTCTGTCGTCTATGCAGCTCGTCCAGTCTGCATCACAGTATCCCTCAACTTATATGCGTCCATTCTTCTTGAACCATAGCCCCTTTTCCGGCGTTCCTTTCAGATATCTCAAGATCTGAAATACTGCTTCCATATGACCCTTTCTTGGATCATGCATGTAACGACTCACTACACTAACCGCAAATGAGATATCAGGGCGAGTGTGTCCCAGATAAATCAATCTCCCTACAAGTCTTTGATATCTTTCACGATCAACAGGCTCTCTTGCTTCTGCTCCAAACATACACTTCTGGTCAATTGGAGTGACGGCTGCTTTGCATCCCAGCATCCATGTCTCCTTCAGCAGATCTAGTGCGTATTTTCTTTGTGATAGAATAATTTCCTGTTCGCCTTCACACACTTCAATACCTAGAAAGTACCTCATCGCTCCTAAATCCTTCACCTCAAACTCCTTCGTGAGTTTTGACTTCAGCTTAGTGATCTTGACTTCATCATCACCTGTGATCACTACATCATCCATATATACAGCAAGTATAGTGATGTGGCCTCTTGCATGCTGGAGGAAGACCGTATGATCTACATTTGTTTGACGGTATCCCACGTCTGTAACAGCCTTTCTGAATCTGTCAAACCAGGCTCGAGGAGATTGCTTGAGCCCGTATAGCGACTTCTTCAGTTTACACACCTTTCCTTACGACGTCCCTCCGTCTGATTCTGTCGCGTAGCACCCTGGCGGGAGCTCCATGTATACTTCTTCTTGTAGGTCCCGATGAAGAAAGGCATTCTTCACATCCAGCTGGTACAGCTTCCACCCATAGTTCGCTGCAATGGATACCAGAGTTCTCACAGTGCTCATTTTTGCTACTGGGACAAACGCCTCATCATAGTCTATGCCATATGACTGTGTGAATCCTTTTGCAACCAACCTTGTCTTGTACCGTTCTACTTTTCCTTCTGGCGTCTCTTTCACTGTGTATACCCATTTGCATCCCACAGCTTTCTTCCCTTTGGGTAATAGAACCAGCTCCCATGTCTTATTTTTCTCCAGTGTCCCAAGTTCTTCCATCATTGCAGCTTTCCAGCTTGGATCTTTCTTTGCTTCCTGCCAACACTTGGGCAACGAAGTAGAGTCTAACGATGCAATGAAGGCTCGATAATTCGAAGATTAGAATAAGACAAGAAATTGGCAATATCATGTTCGTAATCATCAAAACGAGCAGGAGCCTTACCCGCATTGATGCGAGAAGATCTCTTTAAGGGAGCAATAGGTGGTGGAGAGATCATACCATCCGAGTCGGAGAGATCCGCATCAGAATCCGAGTGATTCAGTGCGGGGGTAATATCTTCAAGAGTTGGAGCAGGAGTAGACGAGGGACTTGGTACAGTAGGCACAGGGCACGGCATAGGCACAGTACTGGACTTCTGTTGTCTCCTTCTGTAGACTTGGAGCTCCTTTTTCCTTGTTTGCTGCTCCCCCTGCGTAACATATGTATTTTCTTCTTCATTCTCTGTATTTGAGTCACTGTGCTCTTCCCCTTTCGTCCAGTTTTCTACAACCGGACACGGAACCGATCTGACGACCACATTTGGGCTTATTATCTCCCCCTCACATCTAACACCATCTTTGTTAGGTGTGTCACCAAATGTTGAACCTTTATCCGAACCATAGTATGGTTCGAGTTCTCTGAATGTAACGTCCATGCTTACAAACATCTTCCGCTCGACTGGACTCCAAGAGGTATATCCCTTCTGAGTCGTCGTGTAACCGACAAAGACACATTTAACTGCTCTAGGATCCAGTTTGCCAACGCCTGGCCTATTATCTTGGACAAAGCACACACATCCAAAAATTTTCGGTGGAACAGTATATGTAGTTGCCCCAGTAAGCATCTCCAACGGTGTCTTCCAGTCCAATACTTGAGATGGCATTATGTTGATGAGGTAAGAGGCCGTCAATATAGCCTGCCCCCATAAGTGTTTCGGGACATTCATAGCCAGCATCATCGTCCGTGCGACTTCCAGCAGGTGTCTGTTCTTTCGTTCAGCCACACCATTTTGTGCCGGAGTATAAGCACATGAAGTTTGATATAGTATTCCATGAGTGGAAAAATACTCAACAACCCTCTTATTAGTATACTCCGTCCCATTGTCAGACCGGAAACACTTAATTTTAGCGCTATATTGTGTTTCCACCCGGCGATAAAAGTCCCAAAAGGCCTCAACGACTTCACTTTTATTCTTTATAAGGTAGACCCATGTCACGCGGGTATAACAGTCAATAAAGGTGACGAACCATCGAAAACCGTTAATTCCGGTTGTAGGACAAGGGCCCCATACGTTCGAATGTGTCATGTCAAAAGCAGCTGAACTCCTATTCCCCGAGCTCACATACGAGCTTCTGATATATTTTTCCAACTCACAAGCATTACAAAATAACTTCTCTTTATTCGTCATTTGATATAAGGACGGATACATTCGACTAATAACTTTAAAAGAGGAATGACCGACACGCTGGTGGTGGAGTAGCAAGTCGGCTTCAATACTGCGACAGGAAGCTTCTGGTTGTGCGTCTGCTACCAAGGATGCCAATGCGGTGTCCAGTCCAGTTATGTCTAAATACCACAGCCCCTTATGCTATGTGCTAGTCCCAAGTCGTCGTCCTGTCCCCTTCTCCTAAAAATTCACCGTAGGAATGTCAAAGGAAATAGTACAGTTAAGATCAAGTATAATGGCACTAATTGATAGAAGATTGACAGGAAAAGACAGAGCATATAAGACATTAGTTAGAGTGATGGAAGGGGTGCATGCGACAGTGCCTTTACCCATTATAGGGCTGGATGTACCATCAGCGGTCTGAATACTCTCCGACAATGGTAGGTGAGTATAGTCCTGAAACGCACTACGGGATCCCGTGACATGGCGAGATGCCCCAGAGTCCATAATCCATCCTGGCTGATGGACAGATGCAAGGGCACGTGCAGGATTACCGGTGCTGGTTTGGGCAAAGCAAGTGATGTGATCCCCCGAGGTAGAAGACGCCCCAGGACTGTCGGCCGAACCCTACTTTGTGCCTCGCAACTTCTCAAGGAACTCCCGTTCAAGCGGGGTTATTTCAGCCAGTTGATTCTCGCCCCCTCCCTCCGCCAGATTTACTTTATGTTCTCCCCTTCTACCAGCATATCCTCCTCTACTACCACATCGGCCTCTACGACCCCGTTCTCGATCATTAGACTAATTTTGCAAGGGTTTTGGACAAAATCGGATGTAATGTCCGGAGTCACCATAATTGTGGCAAACACCACCCGCAGATGGAGATTGGTTGAAGGCAGCAAGGGCAGACTTTTCAACCTCCCCTTGGTAGGAGCCCTTGTTGGACATCAACTTCAGTCGAGCTTCTTCCTGTGTCATGACGGCTATAGCTTCTTCCAAGGTCGGAAGCGTGGATTGGGATAGGAGGATATTTCGTCTCTGCTCAAACACAGGGTGTAGTCCCTTCAGGAATTTCATCATACGCTGCCGCGAAATATAAGCCAGGAACGTCTGAAAGTACTTTGCGAATGCCGGTTCGACTTGTGCATCTTCCATCCCAAGAGGATCATAATGATCCAGATCAGACCAGTACTTCTTCAACAGGGCTGCGTACTCAGAGATGATACGTTCGTCTTGGGCCACCCTATCGAGTTCATCTTGCAGTTGAAATACCCGCATAGGGTTGCCAGAGCCGGAGTACATATCTTTTAGAGTCCGCCATATATCAGCAGCAGCCTCCATTGCCTCGACATTGTCCGACACCTGGTTGGTTAATGAGACAGTCAACCACCCAGCCACTACGTTGTTGACAATCTCCCAAACAGCAAACTCCTTTGCGGAGTGATCGGCTGGCACCTTGGCTTGGCCAATGACATAGCCAACCAAGTCACGTCCCTTCAGCGTCCGCATCGCCTGCCGCGACCACTTCAAGTAGTTGGATGTTCCTTCCAACTTCGTCTCCAGCTTCTCCAGCTTTTCCATTTTATAAGGTGACGGATCCACATCAGTATGGATCACACGTGGGGTTGCCTCGGTTAATCTCTTTGATAAGATATCATCAACCAAGGCCTTCATCTCTTCGGCCGTCAGTTTGCCACTGATCGAATCCATGGCTTCTTCAACTGTGAACCCTATTCATCGTCTTCTTCGTCGTCTTCGAAGTCGGAGTCGACAACTTCAGAGTCTGCAACTTACCCAACTTCGTCGTCTTCGTCGTCTTCTTCGACGCCACAGACTTTACGAATGCGCTACTAACTTGGCCAGCACCGGCGCGCGCATGTAAAGTAAACACGTCAGGACACCAGAGAAGACATGATCAATCTCTGTATAGATTCCGATGTGAAGAAGGAATAACAAATAAAGTATTTGTTAGTTCCAAACGGCGTAAGTGAGGAACAGAGTTGGTGCAAATAAAGCATTTGGCAACCGTCTGTCGTCGAAATACGTCGTTTTTTTTCTAGAAAAAAAAGAGGACGGCTAGGGTTTGTAGGAGATGGAAAGGCTAGGATTAGACATGGTGGTGGCTAGGGTTAGGGTTTGGGAAGGGGGGCTGCTGGAGGTCGGGAAGGGGGGGTCGACGAAGGGGGGGGTCGAGGGGGGCTGCTGGTGGTCGGGGGGGGCTGCTGGAGGTCGGGAAGGGGGGGGGTCGGCGAGGGGGGGTCCGGGGGGGCTGCTGGTGGTCGGGGGGGCTGCTGGTGTGGGTTGGCGAGGGGGGGTGTCGGCAAGGGGGGGTAGGCAAGGGGGGGGTCGGCAAAGAGGGGGCGGGTGGGGGGAAATTTTTTTTGTTTTTTTTTTGTGGAGAGAGAGAGAGGGTTATGGCTCTGATACCATATAGAAAATAATGGTTGAATAATTTTTATTGATGGACTACTTCACTACTTATAGGGAGTCTAGCTCCTCTACATACTCGATATTCCGATGTGGGACTAAAAGTCCCTTATTGATTCTCAACAGTATATATTGAAATCTACTGATGTATGTAGGTATATCTGTCTATTCATCAATATGTACCATAGTTTGTAGTATCGGCCAATACCGATACAGTAGGAGCGAAACCGACGGTTTGGCATGTCCCAATACCGACTGCTACCTATACGGACCAATATCAACATTTGGGGGTAGGGGTGGGGGGGGGGGGGGGGGGAGGGGTTCTCTTTCCCAGAACGAAAAATACCATTCATTAAGGGTGTAAAAGTATAATAAAGTTGTAAAAGCATGTAAATGAAAAGAAAAAAATTATCACAGGTAAACCAATCAACAAGGGTGATGCCCTTGTTATTTCATTTCAATTTCAAAACTACTAAGAAACAACAAAAATACTTAAAATTATGTCTAAATGTATAAACTATTTTGTATAAACTATTTTTTTCTCTCTAAATCTTTAATAGTTTATTAATAATTATTTTCTTTCCGATACCAGAAATTCTGTCTGAAACTCCCGATACTACCCATCCCGATACTCATAGGATCCGATTCCGATTCCGATTCCGATACAGATACTATGAATCTTGATCTGTACATGCCCATGCATGAAAGGATAAAGTCATCCGTTTCTCCTACCTTTTGGGAAATACTATTCCCTGTTTTCCTCTATTCTTGGTCTGAGTCTTCTCATCTTCATAATTTCATGGCCAAGTGATAACTACAGTCCTCAATCAGTTTTCTTGACTACCAAGCTTGATTTTCATTTGGTGGTTAGCTGGTCAACTCTGCGAGTTTTGTGGACTTACATTCACAAGTGTAATGTTGTCAAATGATCACATTATGTATTATTATTTTTGTCAGTTAACTTCCTTAAGAAAACCGCGTGCAATTACACTAAACTTGGGGCTTTATCATGCCATTCTAACATAACAAACTTTCTTGATTCATTAGATGTGTCAAACATAATTTATTGTATCAGTAATTTATTGAACCTCAATGGTTCTGTTTCCCTTTTCTTTTATGCATTTACAGTATTCACCATTTTGAGTTGAGAGGAGGATACCTTACAAATTTTGCAAATGTAATCTAACTGTTTCCAGTTTGTTGAAAGAACCTCAAACTGCAGCCGATGTATCGTTAATATTTCCTGTACATTCTATGAACTCTTCAGATGAGAATGCACTATTCCGTGTTTTCCGCTATTCTTGGCCTGAGTCTTCTCATCTTCATAAATTTCATGGCTAAGTGATAACTACAGTCCTCACTCAGTTTTCTTGACTTTCAAGCTTGATTTTCATTTGGTTGTTAGCTGGTCAACTCTGCAAGCTTTGTGGACTTAAATTCGCAACTGTAATGTTGACAAATTATGACATTACATTTTTTTTTCTTTTGTCAGCTAACTTCTTTAAGAAAACCGCGTGCAATTACACTAAGCTTGGGGCTTTATCATGCCATTCTAGCATAACAAAAATTATTTTGTGAACTTGTGAACCCATGCTTTCTTGATTCATTAGATGTGTCAAACATCAGTTATTGTATCAATAATTTATTGAACCTCAATGGTTCTGTAACCCATGCTTTCTTTTATGCATTTACAGTACTCACCATTTTGAGTTGAGAGGAGGATACCTTACAAATTTTGCAAATGTAATCTAACTGTTTCCAGTTTGTTGAAATAACCTCAAACTGCAGCCGATGTATCGTTAATATTTCCTGTACATTCTATGAACTCTTAAGATGAGAATGCACTTATCGGATTATTTTATACTAGTATATATGCACGTGCCTTGTACATATTTCATAATATTTGGGAAGAGCAAATTATAGTCTTAAATTTATTTTTCTTCTTCTATAGGTAATTGCATAACTATCCATATTAAATTTAATGAACAATTTTAATTGGTAAACATAGATGGGGTCATTTTTGGAACAAAAACTTCAACGGTGAAGCCTACTTTACTCATTATATAGTAGTATAGATATGAACCAGCGGAGTGTTCCAAATGAAGTGAAAGTGGTGGGGATGAATTAATCAGATGGTTTGCCACTTGCTATGCAGTTTGAAAGGTTATACTTGAAAGGGGCTGAATTTGTTGAGGGTTATACGAATGGAGCCGTATAAATTTTCAAAGTTATTTTGCGATATGAAGGAATCGTCTGGAGGAGTTCAGGAGTGACATGATCATTTATTAGGCAAGAGTGTGAATGCTCGTTTCTCCCCGAACAACTTCTGTTTATAGATAATTTGTTGACATATTCACCTGCAAGTTGTCCTTGACGTAGTACATGTGCAACATACTGATTTTTTACGTTTAATTCAGTAAATCGCTAGGTTTAGATTTATGGGCTAGTCCAAGCAAATGTTGATGATTACTGTAGTTGAACACAGTCGATATTGTTATTAGTTTTACTGGATATTTACTGATCTTGAGAATATGTTGTTTATTGATCTTGAGAATATGTTGTTTATTGATGTTGCAGAGATTATTTGGAAACGCAGGTTGGAAACTAATCCAGTAAGTTTTGACAATTCATTTCCTTTTCCTCCTTTTGAACTTATTACATGGTATGACGTATTGACTTATTTGTCTACATATTGCAAAAGAATTATAAATCAACCACGAAATATTAAGTTGGCATGAAATCACATTCTACAAAATTTTCTCCTTTGCGAAGGCTCGTTCTATAATGTCCTCTTCTCAACATGACATATAAGAGCAAATTTACCTATTTTAGGTATTATGCTCTTCGATCATCTCGTATGTGAGCACAATCTAGGATTGGATGTACATGAAGACCGTCGACCAGAATGTTAGTGCAAATGCAGCAATTAAGTATGTCCATAGGAAGATGACTGAACACTCCTCTTGACCAACATCGAACAATTGCGCCATCGTGCCTGCATCCCATGCACGTTTTCATTGTTATCATCATAGTTAGGAAAAATCTCGGTTTCTTAGCAAAATAAAATAAAATCGGAGTAATTCTGGAAATATGTCTGAGAATAATCAGAGGGAACTGTTATTCGTGCTCCAATCTGTACTCAACACTCCATGGTAGAGTGCTAGTGTACAGATTGGAGCGCGAATAACAATTCCATAATCAACATGGTAAATATAAATATATATAGTAAGTCATCTTAGGTACAAATAAGGAGTTTGTTTATGCAAAGTTAACATCAAGCATGCAAAATTCATTAGAAGGTATTCATCAATAATTGGTAAGTTCTTCACTCTTTAAGAAAAAAAAGGCTTATGCCATCACAGAAAAATTAGCACTATAGTGATTATTGAGTTAGTATTTCCTATGATGAACTGTCTGAAAGAAGAAGAAGAAAAAAAAAAAACTTCTGGTACTGAGAGACATAATTCATACCAATAGCTGTTGCGGGAGGAAGAGCGAATTGCAGCATCAGTACATACTGGTACAACGGATCTTGTGGAAGAAACCCGAGTTTGCTTGCTGTGTTTACTACCAGAATACCGGTCAGGGGAAGGAGAAGATATCTCACCAAGACGATAGCTAGGATTGCTGAGGGCCTTATTGCAGATTTTCGTAACCCTGTGAACAGTTCAAGGAAACAAATACAAAACATATAGTTATAACCTATGAACCTAAGTTAATTTTTTTTTCGTGTTTTCGATTTATATTTGTACATTGTAGGGGTAAGTAATATACCTTGGATTAAGTTTCCTCCGAGAACAAGAATAGTGCAGGGCAAGGTACCATCTCTGTTTGCACAAAGAATACTGTTAGGTAATAGTTAAGTAAATACCACAAACTTGTTCAATTTGATGGCGATCATAGTACCGAAAGGAAGATCTTAACTCACCCTAACAATTTGATGGAGTCTTCGATTACTCTAAGTGGCGCCGCTGCTCCTATGATGAGTGATTTTACCCAGGGCAGCACGCCCACAATGAACCCAAGTATCTGCGACACAGGAACACCAGTCAATCAAGTCGATACGATACTCAAAGTAAAAAGGGGGCTATTACTTCTTTTGCTCATACGAAAAAAAAGGAAATTACCGCTGCAACTGTTGGTGGTGCCATGAGTTCCTCTATGAACATATGAAGAATTCCACCAATATTTTTCCAGAACTGCATATTTTTATCACTGTGGTCTGTACTACTCGTGTTTGATGTAATCTGCATTTCCAATCCAAGGATAAATCAGAAAAAAAAAAAGGTAAATTACCAAGTGATATTGAACTAACAGGACTAACATCTGGCACTTACTGTAAGGAGTTGGTCCTCTTGATCAACTATTTTGCCTGAGGAAACAGGCAAGGCTTCCTGACCAGTACAACTTTCTTCGTCGCCAAGCTTAAGCAAGCGAGATTCAAGATTCGCGTCCGCTTCGCTGTTGGGCATCTTCGGCGCCTCCTCGTCGGCATGTACTCTCTTCTCTTTGATTGTGCCAGCCCTTTTCATCAGGCTGTAGGTGTGTGTCCATATGAAGAGCCCCCCAAGCTGCATTGATCATCAGATCAAGCTCAACATGTCAATGCATTCCCAAGGAAGAATTGCAAGAGGGAAATATCATATGGCAGAGGCTAGTTATCACTTTACCGCCATCGACAGCGAGTTGTAGGACATTCCACGCTCGGTGCAGACGCTGGCCTCCCCGAAGGGGCTGCCGTCCTCGTTGCAGACCGCGGGGATAACCATCAAGAGCAGAAATCCCAGGTTTCCTGCAGAGCAGTTGGCAATGACAAGGCCTTCGAGGTGTCGCTCCGGTTTCAGGATCTTCACTGCCACCCATCCGAGGACTCCTCCGATCAAGAAGATGATCGCGATGTTGACGACCATGAACCACCTTGGGAAAATCCGGTAGGGTTAGGTTAAGTTCCGAGTTACTTGGTTACATCGAGTAGGAAAGCTAGAGTAAGTACTCACCATGAGAGTATGTCTTCGAGAGTGATGGTTCTGGCCAAGCTTCCGAATATGAGTGCAGGTGCAAATACTACAAACACAACCTGTTTTCGCAGAGATTTTGAATTTATGGGTCATCAACTCGTTTACGTGATATTATTACGAGAAATTTTGAGCTGCGTCCCATGATGGCAATAAACCTCCCACTTCTGGCGGAAATCATCTCCCACTAAGAGTCAACTCTTTTAATCATTGTTTTGACCAAAATATTCCCACCTTCTTCCCGTGCGTCAGCACCCCTCCCCCCAACCAAACCGACGTGGGCAGCTAGAGCCCCCCTTCTCTCTCCTCCTCCTCCCCCTTCTTTCTTCGGCGCCAACAAGTGCACACGGAGGGGAGGAGGGCACGGAAAAAAAAGACAAGGGGATATTTTGGTAAAAAAAATAGTCAAAGGAGTTGACTGAAAATGAAATATAGTTTTTGTAAAAAGTGGGACATTTTTTGCATTACGATAATTGAGTTGAGGGGGCAGCGAAGGGGGGCGCGGGAAAGAAGACAAGGGGGTATTTTGGTCAAAAAAAATAGTCAAAGTAGTTGACTGAAAATAAAAGACGGTTTCTGTAAAAAGTGGGATGTTTCTTGCATTACGATAATTGAGTGGAGGGGGGCGCGAAGGAGTGCGGATAAGAAGGCAAGGGGGTATTTTGGTAAAAAAAAAAATTAGTAAAAGGAGCTGACTGATAATGAAAGACAGTTTCCGTAAAAAGTGGAAACTTTTCTTGCCTTAGGATGATCAAGTAGGGTGCATCTTGAATTTGGATTAAATAAAAAATGGGGTGCAACTCAAATAATTTCTATTATTATTCGCAAATGATTTTTATGTTACCGATCTCCTGACCTTGTTCATGTCTCTTCGAGCTTTGGCGGAGAGGATGCTGCTGTAGCCGGAGGCGAGGAAGGCGCCTACCAGGCCGATGAGGAGGAGCTCGAACACCGGCGTGGATGCCACCACAAGGAGGGACAGGAACCCCATTCTCGGCTCCGGCGCCTCTTCCTTCCTTGCTTGTTATGGAATGTCTTCTTCTTGAGAGTGATTTAACAAATTCTTGACCAGGTTTAGCTCGGAAGTACTGCTTTAAAAACTGAATTATGAAGTTCTTGGTCAAGCTTACAGCCTGTTATCTGCATAAACAAAATCATAACTGATTTGATTTCCATACAGGACTAAGCATTTCAAATTCCATGACCACTTATTCCCAAAATATATATATGAAAATATTGTGTTCTTGAGAAGTTTTATTTCATATTTATATGTGCCAATAAATTTCAGATTATATTTGTGTGCAAGTAAAAATCATACAAAACTATATTTACTCGGAAAGAAGTCATTGAGAAAATATGACTTGATTGGATGGAGTAGATTGAAGTATCTGTCTCTGAAGAAGAAGATTTTCTACACCATAACTTGGATTCAGTTCAAGTACACAACTTCAAATAGGAACTTGCAATAGGGTTATGACACATGCACAAAATTTTATATTTAGGCCCTTAGACTTCTTCTGTTTAGGTCCTTTGAGAAATTTTGAATTGCATCCCACTCGTTTTATCATAATGCATGAAATCCTCCACTTTTAACGAATACCGTCAGTCACTAACAATCAACTCATTTGACCCCACCACGTGAATATTTTTTAGGCCAAAATATCCTCAATGAGTTGTTCCCATTTCGCATCTATCTATGCATATATGAGTGTGAAACTACCTCGGACGAGTTTTGGTCTCATAAGTGTCAATGTGAGGGTATTTTGGTCTCAAAAGTATCCACGTGAGGGAGAGGGGGTTTCAAAGGAGTTGATTGTTAGTCATTGACGGTTTCCGTTAAAAGTGGAGGATTTCATGCATTATGGTAAAAACAAGTCGGATGCAACTTAAAATTTTTCTTTCAAGCGACATGCACCTTGAATTACGATAAAACAAGTAGTTTCCAACTCAATTTTTTTTAAAAAAAAAATAAGGGACAAGATGCATGTAATCCAGCGGCTTGCCGTTGATGAGTTCGAAAGAATAGGAACTCATGAGTTCCTCTAGAATTTTTGACTTGTGGATTCTACATGCATACTACAAAGAAGAGGTTAATAAACAGATTCAGCAAAAACTAGAAGCATGGGAAATAATTTAAGTTCCTACAATAAATACATAGCCCCACTAAAGTAAATAAACATATATAAGCTTGTGCTAACCGCTCAAATCAAGCTTCTCTCCAGCACTATTTCCTCTTCCTCGCCACCCTTGAAATGTTTGCAGAGTGTTGGAGGAAATATGACAATTTTATAGGCCTCGAGGCACACAACACCTCCACTTGATACTTCCTATTTTTCTGCAGCTGGGGTCAGCTGTGTTAGATGAAGCAGTCCACGTAGACCAGACGTAAGGATGACGTGGAGATGCATGTAGCATGATTTTCTTCCTTTTTTTTTTCCTAAAAACCTATCATACACGTGTATCAGTATCACGGAACATTTGTCTAATGGAGACTGGAGTTGTTTGCTGACAGCATGGCTTACATAACCAATAGAAGAAGGCAAAGATTACATGAAGACAGAACTGTCAGATGAAAGTATTCGACAAGTTTGGCTGGCTGGCTTATGAGGATTTCAAGGGCCACAGTCGACATACTGTACTTTCTTTCATGGGCATATGAAATTGTAATTCCATTGGATTTATTTATTTTTTTTGATTATTTTGTACAAAGATACCAGGTATAGAATATAATTAGACTTTGGGTATTGAATTTATCCGTTCAGAATTTGGTCACTCAATTTTTTTAGTGACGAAATAAGTCTCTTAATGACGAATATTCGTCACTAAAAAGTTCAAGTATCCAAAATCTAAAACGGACAAATCTACTATCATAAGTCTAATTAGATCTTAAACTTAGTATCCTTATACAAAATAATCCTTTTTTTTTTCCGGTATTTGAAAGACGATGAATATAGTCAGAATACATGCAAAAAAATGAGAGGAAAAATGAATCCATAGGAGGCGTTTGGACCGAAGATTTTGTATTCCTAGGAATCAACTTCTCATTCCTTTTACATGAAAAATGAATTCAACATTCCTATGCCCATGTTTGGTTAGATTAATTGGGAATATGTAGTCCAAAAATTCAATTTTTCATTCCCATGTTTAGTTCAGACAGAATTATGAATCTTATTTTATTTAGTTTTCCATAAATAGCATTTTATTAATTTTATTATGTTATTATTACCTAAATTCAATTTGCACCATTGAGGGTATCAACGTCAAAAAATATGATCAATGTACTCAACCAACATTTCTAGGAAAGCAAAAATATTTCCAACATGGGAGCTTGGATTTTACTTTTCTACATATGTGGGAACCTAAAGCCCCCCATACCCATTTTCAAGCATCTAAAACTTGAACTAAACAGCCCCTAGGGTGGATGGGAAACCATTTTTTCTTCTATTTTTATTTCCTTTGCGAACCATTTTTCTTTGTTGTTGTCCTTTGGCATTCAGACACAATATATGAATGCCTCCCTCTTCCAAGTCCTGATTCTGGGAACCAAATATGGCCTAAAAGGTAAGAAAATGTTTCCTTGCTTTCTATTAAGTCACAAGAACGAGGGGTGTCTCCCAAACAGAATTGGAACAATTTAGCTAGTCTAAGCTTAACCATGTTTAACGTGCAATGATTGTGACATTGAATATGACTCGTGTTCAACTGGGGAATACAACTGACATCGTTCGAGGAATTGAAAAAATCCGGAAGGAATCGATACACCAATCTAGACTGTGTCAACAGCCAAAACAGCACGCTCGCTCACACACACACATACACGCACAATATATTGACAGTATTGTCAGTTTAGCTTATCGCCAGAGTCGTGGCTGGTCCGAATTGGTTTATGGTTCAGATCTAAAGTGGTGATATCGATGGTTCGAATTGTTCCTAAAATAGATTTCGCTAAAAATCAACTATATCTAATCTTGGTCGGCCTTTCACCCCTAGCTTCAAGTCATCCTGTCGAATTCTTGATTACTGGCAAGAAGTTTAAAAAATAATAAAAAATACAGCTCACTAATTGTGAAAAGATATTATAGAACCTCATGTTCATCTTCATATATAGTATGATTTCCTACTCAGCCTGCCATTATATATTGTTGATGACAAATGACAACTGACTAATCAATGATTGCTTCCTGTAACATATGTTCCATTTCCAATTAAATCTAGCAAATAGTAAGAGTCAATTCTGGGGGTTCAGAACTGCGAAAAAGTCGAGTTCTATTTCAGAGAGAGAGAGAGAGAGATGATTGTAATGTGTTTCCCATTCAAACACTTTTAACATGTGATGGTTTCATTTTACAATGAAGCAAAAGGATTGAAACTCGAGTGGCAATTTGTATTGTACAAAAATTATAGGAACTCGAGTGGCAATTCTTGAGCTATATATTGTAGGGGTGAGCATTCGGTTTATTCGGTTTAAATCGAACCGAATAACCCAAAATCGAATTGGACCGAAACCGAATAAACAAAATCGAAAGCGAACCGAATTGGCCCAAAACCGAACCAAACCGAACCGAAATAATCGGTTCGGTTTTCGGTTTATTCGGTTTATTCATATTTTTTTGAACTTTTTTGTTAATATATATAGTAACTAAATATACATAGACATATTTAGTATATACCTATATATATTTAGTATGTACCTATATATATTAATACTTATATATATAGTACACACACACACACACACACACACACACACACACACACACACACACACACACACACACACATATATATATATATATATATATATATTAATTAATTAAATTTTCTTATTCGGTTTTCGGTTTTGGACCGAAACCGAAATCCAAAACCGAAACCGAATAAAAAAATTTAGTATTTTCAAAACCGAAACCGAACCGAATTTTTTTAAAACCGAACCGAACCTCTTATTCGGTTCGGTTCGATTCGATTTTCGGTCCAAAACCGAATAATGCTCACCCCTAATATATTGTTCTATATAGCTCTTCCCCTGAATTCTAGGAACTCTTGTATTGTTTTACAGTCTCATCTCAGGGTCTACCTTGTGAATCCGCCTTATACCGTCTACCAGAATGTCAACCTATGCAACAATTGTTGTTAAATGTACCCATGTTTTCATTGTGTTTTACCTAGGGTGTCAACGGATGTTTATCTGTACGGACAGGATAATATCTGTATCCGTATCCAATTTTTTTTTGTAATATCCGAATCCGATCCGATATCCGAACGGATGTCTCTTTTGACACTCCGAATTCATATCCGTCTAGTTTAACGGATATCGGATAATATCCGATCTGATTAGCTAAAAAATCGAATGCTAGTATTCGAATATCCGAAATCCAAAATATTAAAAATTTAGTTATCATCCGAATATTAAAAATTTAGTTATTATCCGAATATCCGAAAACCAAATTCAATTCTCTACATATTTGAGTCATTTCTTCTTCTGTTGTAAATTATAATTAATATATATTACTATTATATATAAATTATATTATAATTAATTTATGTAAAAGTCAGTTGAGAATAAAATATTTTAATCTTCTCTATTAATTAATATATATTACATATACATTATACTATAATATATATAAAATTTCGGATATCCGAATCCGATATACGAATTCGATTTCCGAAATTTGCAATTTAAAGTCGGATCGGATATTAATGGATTCGAATACCTTAATATCCGAATTCGTATCCGAAAAACGATAATATCCGAAAAATATTCGGATATCCGAATCCGATATCCGAAATTTCGAAAAATATCTGAAAGTTCGGATACGGAATCGGATCGAATTCGAATTTTCGACTATCCATTGACAGGTCTAGTTTTACCGTCTTTCTGTTTACCCTTATATTCTATATTTTCTTAAAATATATACAGTCCATATAAATGGTTTTGTCGTACAAACATAAATTGATTTGTTGTACAAATCTATATTTTCAATTTCCAAAGCTTCTTACAGCCATTGGTCACCATTCGTAGAACATTTCGACATGTTATTTTTATTGAAAATTTAATTTAAAAAAATGATGAACAGAAGGTTTAGGGAAAATAAAGTTTGTTTAAGAAAGAAAATATATAAATAATTACCTCCTATAAAAGAAAGAAAAAAAATTGATTAGATAGACATGATTTTTATGTAGAAGTAACTTGATAATTTTTTTTAAACATATGTAAAGATCTTTGTGTACAATTATGTATGATTAATTTTAAACATTTTTATGTAGAAGTAAATTGATTACATTAGCTTTATGTAGGAATAAACATGTCTATCAGCTCTACATAATCGTCTGTTTACATAATATGGACATATTTATCAACTTTATATTTAAAAATTAAAATATTTTAAAATATGTCTATCAACATGTTTATAAACTTTATGTTTAAAATTGTCACGACCCGATCCCAAATTATTGGGTCGAACCGGATCATGCCCAGCCTGCACCGTTATGAGACGGCACGGCGGCAGTAAGCTGTTCTATATGCAGGTATTCACAACAACATCTATACATTTGTCACAACTTGAATATACGAAAATTTTAAAACTTATTCAACAATTGGAAAGTACAACTGAAAATGAAAGAACTGAAATAAAGTGCTGAATTCAAATTGACAAACTCCAATACAATAAAACTAGAAAACTGGAAAATAACTAGCTAGGCGGTCGGCTCATCGGCCTCAGGTTCTGCGTCCTCCAAGGGGGACTCTGGCAACACCACAGGGTACAATACCGGGTCATTGTAGCTATTGTACAATAGCTCAGCAACCTCAATGTCACCTAAAAATGTTGGTCTCCAGTCAGGAGGGAGCAAGTACGAATATGTACCTCACATTTCAAATAATAATGAAAAAGTGCAGGCTAAACAGTTGAAACAATATTTTCCAGCAATTTAACAATTCATTTAAAACAATGTGATTTGAATGTGTAAACGTCTATGACCGACTTGGGTTGTACAATAGCATCCTAGTGACGCGATACGGCTTATCCCCGTGTGTAAGAGGGGTAAGCTCGCACAATAACAATATGCAATATGAGGGGTATTGGTCATAAACGCTACACTATTCTTCCAATATCCCCACAATCAATATCAATCAATATTTGAACCCTAGGAGAGAGTTCCGTGTAGCAATGTGGTTTAAACATGCAACTTGACAATTACTAAATAAAATGCAAGAAAATATAACCGTAACTTGCCTCTGTTAATTGACTGGATCGGGAATGCCGGTACCGAGGAGGAAGTCAAGTTCGTCTCCGAGATCCTACAGTTGAGAACCTTGACTTAGAACCATAATGAAACCATTCTAGGTGTGCTAGTTACAATCTGTAGAAGCAGTCCCTAGTCAGATTTTAAGTCATTTAGTTAATCTACCGAAAAATTGTCTAACGTCGCAAACTACGTTCGTTATCATTTTAATCGAATAAGTCGGTTACTGGTTAATTGGGAAAAATAGCAATTACTGGTTAATTTGGCAAAAACTTTGTATTTTAAATATATATATATATAAAACTAGGCTTTTTCTTTTAAATGAGAAAATATGTGAATTGCTAAATTACCAGATTATTTTATTATGAGAAAACTTATTAATTTTTTTTATAAAATATATATCTATTTTATATTCTACGCGTTTAACGGCGAAATCAACATTCCAGAAAAATAAAAAAAAGCTACGCTACACAATACAGGGTCACAGAGAATAAAGAAAAAACTGGGCTTATGCCCTTACAAATTATTTACATAAATTAATTAATCCTAAGGCGAGCTCTGAGTGCCGCGAACGGTCCAAACAGTAGGCCGAAGTCCTGCACCATAAATACTAAAAGCAGTACCAATTCTAAAATAAATTATAATTAAATTAAAAAATTAAAGAGTCTCAGACTTGGTCGTGCAATCACATGTTGCTGGCTTACGCCTCAACGTACAGGAAACCCTGTAGCGTTTGCGTTTTGCTGCGGCTCATTCGACCGATGCGGTCGTCGCCTAACAGGGGATACAACTCACAAAAATCCACGTTTAAAACCAACAAAAATTTGTAAATCGTTTTCAAGGACCGAATTTGAAAATAGATTTTTATTTACCAATTTAGTTTAATTAAATACTTTTATTTTGAAAACCTTTTCGAAAATTTTGGCAACACCTCCTCTGTAACTGGGACAACCCAATCCTGGGAGGATGCCAATCCGCAACACAAATAAATATCCCAAACCAGGGATCACTAATTACCAACCCAAAATGAATATCCAACCCAAAATAATAATCCACGGCCAAAAATAGAGCATACTAATTAAGTTAGAAAACAACCACAGAACCAATCCGAAAATAATCACTAACCCACAGGATATAAACATTAGCCAAGCAAGCTAATTAGAACCAATCCACAGAACCAATTTCGAGCCGAACTCGGAAGAAGTATCCCCGAGCGCAACTAGTAAAACCGTTCCCCGCGTCGGGGTCGGGACCGCGTCATCACCGACTAACTACGAGAGGGACACAGGGACACGAAATTATACCTCAAATGCTCGGCTAGAGCTCTCAGATGCAAATATTAGAAGAAAGAATTTCGCGGACAGCAGGAAATGGCTCGAAAAAGCGCTGCGGAACTCGGGGCAGTGCTAGGACGGAGCCGACAGAGCTCGGGGTCACGCCGGGAAGGCGCTGGCCGGCTGCACGGGGACTCGGGGGTCGCCGGGGCGGATCTGGCCGGCGGGACAGCACTGGCCGGACGGGCACGGCCGGCGGGGGTGCTGGCCGGACGGGAATGGGGTCGCCGGGGTGCTGGGATCCGGCGCACGGGAGGTGGCGCGGCCTCGGGAGGGTCGCCGGGGGCTGGGATCCGACGCACGGTAGGTGGCGCGCGGCTAAGGCACGGCGGGAGTGTTGGCCGGACGGGGTCTGGCCGGCGCGGAAGACGGCCGGCGGGGCTCGGCTGGACGGGGCGCGACCTCGGGGGCGCGCGCGGGCGGGATCTGGCCGGAGGAAGTCGACGGGAGGCCGCTGGGGGCGACGCTCGGGTGGAGGCGGGCGGAGGCGCCGAGGAGTTGGTCGGGGGTCGTCGGGCTGGTCGCGGACGGGGCAAGGGAGGGGTTCGGGCGGAGCTTGGGAGGAGATGGAGAAGTGGGGGTGAGAGAGAGTTATGATTGTTATGGAAGTGGTGGTGGTGAGTTTGGTCAATAAGGAATGAGGAAAAGAAATGTAGGAAGAGGAGTGTTACAGGAGAGAGGAGTGAGGAGAACGTGGAGGAGCGGCCTGGTCGTGGGGAGACCAGGTTAGGTCGTGGGGAGGGGAAGTTTTTAGTTTTATTATTTTTTTTAATAATAATAATAGTTATTAAACCAGCCATAGGTATATGTGAATATATATATATATATATATATATATATATATATATATATATATATATATATATATATATATAGATGTAATTCCAGGTTTTAATGGAAAAATCAAGGGTGGGTTCGAAAAATGGGATCTGGTTCGAATTCGGGGTCGGTGTCCGGACTCGGGGTTGGACTCCGGGCACGGGATCGGGGACAGGACCACAATCAAAATCAATGATTAGTTTTAAAATAATATTTTTCTGATCCGACTAATATAATAATAATAATAATAATAATAATAATAATAACCTAATCTAAACTAATAATCCTAATTAATCTAAATATCCATTAATTAATCTAAATCCAGAAAGCGGGTTTCACAAAAATAGTTTAAAACATGTCTATTTGCATGTTTATCAACTTTATATTTAAAATATGTTTAAAACATGTTTATCAACTTTATGTCAGTGTAAATTGATCATATTCTTTTTAATAATGGATTATAAACTTTATATTTTAAACTGATTAAATTAGAAAGCATTATTAGCTATATAAAAATTTAGTTGTTGGGGTAAACTAATTATAGATTCATTTTTAGAAAAAAAATGTAAAACTTATCGAAACTCCTAAAGATAAGAATTAAGAAGGGAGTAAACAGAATGAAAACTTGAGTGCGTTCAATAACACCCATAATTAAAGTATATCGATAGAAAGATAACATAATGCTCCTCTCAGGTTGTTTCTGAGCATGTAAAGTTGTGCGATCGCACATAGTCCCAAAAATTGAAGACCCAAAATTTTTGGAATATTTAGAATTTGGGTCTCGAACAAGTTGTGAAATTGTATTTTGATTTCCATAATCGACCTAATTAATATTTGGATCTTGGACCAACGGTTGATTCAGATACATAGATGATGAAAGAGTCACACTCTAGTACACAAAAAAAAAAAAAAAATTATAGTACGTATGGACATATATCTACCATGAGGTAGATACAAGGATTCTTACAACGACACAACCCACTCAGTCGAGTCAACCGTTAGTCCAAGATCCAAATTCTAATTATGTCGACAATGGAGACCCAAATGTAAATTTCACAATTTATTCGATATCCAGAAGTCTAAAAAAACCCCAGAAATTTTAAGCTCTGCATATAGTACTAATGTGAAATCTCTATTCTTTTTTAGATTTAGGCCTCTCCATTTTTTAGAAACTGCAATAACATAGCCTTTAGAATGCCAAAAAGAAAAACCTCCTTCCCTAGAGTGGTCAAAAATTATTTTTTAGTAATTGTACACATCCCTTAGAATGTCAGCCCCGAATCTTGACCGAGCAATTGAGCAATCATGCCTGCAACGTTTGTCCATCATCACAATTATTATAATATTATGTGAGGGAGGACGAGACTGTTGGAGTCGGTGGGATTGTTAACCTATGTGGAGAATATCCTGGAGTGAGCGAAGTCATCCCTGTATTGGAGAAGCTCGGGGAGTGCATAACATATATGGTAAGCAAATATATGATTTAATTTTCATTTTTGACTCTGATAATATATTTATGATTGGATATTTCATATATTTACTTTCCATATAATTGACTTCCATTTATGGCAAGTCAATTATGATTGAATTTCCATTAAGTATATGATTGATATATATTGGATCTTCCATATATATTGCGGTTCCATATATAGATTTTCAATATGGTGACCGTAATTCATGGAAGAGTTTATAAAAAGTTGATGCATATAAGTTGAAAAAAAATATGGCAAGAGTGCTTTGCAACATTGGGAGGAGATATGAGAAATTTACGACGTTTTTTTAAGAGAGAATTATTTCAGATAATTCTATTTCCCGTCATCCTCGTTATTCGTGTGTCCGTGATTATTTTTCTATTCCAAGGAGTTGTGGTGATCCGCATTGGATCGGTGAGGAGCTTGTAGAGGGTGTACTCTTCTATTCCATTAGTAGAGGCTTTTCAGGATTGGACTCTAATCATCCCGTGTTTTTTTTTCGCAAAACTTTTTCACGTCAAAAATTCCATGTGTCTGCGATTTGTCTTTTTGTGATTTTGGCGTTTTGTTGTGTGCGTTGTTATTGTTCGATTCTCTCGCAGGCTTCTTGGTTTGGGGGAACGACTTTCACTTTTTGTTTCCAACACGTGGTATCAGAGCTTTATTTTTAGAGTGGTGTCAGGGTTGATAGTCAAATCAAGGAGAAGAGATGAACTGAAGTCGGTGCGCATGTAAACCTAAACGGTACCAACTACCACTATTGGAGGAGCAAGATGAAAGACTTGTTATTTGTCAAAAAATTGCATTTTGTCAGTATTTGCTTCCGAGAGGCCAGTTGATAAATCCGAAGATGATTGGAACTTCGAGCATAGGTGTGGGTACATCAGACAGTTCGTTGACGAGAATGTGTACAATCACGTTGCCAGTATAGAGCACGTGAGAATACTATAGGATGAGCTGGAATCTTTGTATGTCAAGAAGACCGGAATGAACAAGCTGTTCCTGATCCAACAAATAATGAGTCTGCGGTAGAAAGATGGTACATCTATCACGGATCACTTGAATGACTTTCAGAACGTGGTTGAGCAGCTATTTTCAATGAGAGTTAAGCTCGACGACGAGGTATATAGACTATGACCGCTGATATATCACGTCCCTTAGAATGTCAGCTCCGACTCTTGACCGAGCAATTGAGCCATCATGCCTGCAACTTTGTCCATCATCACAATTATTATAATATTATGTGAGGGAGGATGGGACAAGACAAAATAAACTTAGGGAAGAGTCTAAACTGTAAAATTATTAGGATCTAAACTATAAATTATTAAGTATTTAGAGGTTAAACTATAAATTGTTCAAAAAATTAAGGGAAATAGAAGAAATCGAGGAGGGTCTGACCCTTCACCACTGGTTATGATGATAAACACATCCAAACATTTCAGTAAGAAGACTTCTTCAGAGCAGGATTTATACCCGAAATATTAATGGATATTGATCACTATTAAGAGTCGTCTCATATACAATATATACAAGTGAGACGTTCGTGCAAGTTAAAGATCAAGTATGAAAATATTTCTATAAGAAGAAGTTCAACTGACCAGTTTGTCCCAACAAGCAATCGTCAAATATTAAAGAGAAAATTTGAGTGGTATCCCACTTTTTTTTACGCTTATTTAAGGTGCATTCCACAAGTTTATATGAATGTACAACACCCTTCATTTTTGACGGAAAACGTTTATTGCTAACGGTCAACTCCTTTGACCATTTATTTTGGACAAAAATATCCTCGTTCGTTATGCCCCTACCCGATCCTTGCGCCGGCCCCCTCCCCGACCTCGCCGGCAGTTCTCTCCCCTCCCCGACCTTGCCGGCAAAGATCACCGGCCACAAACACGTGCCTCGCCCTGCCGATCTCGATCCAGTTGCACCTGGCGGGCTTCCTCGCCTCCCTGCCCCTCATCAGCCTCCTCACCTCCTCCACCCCGTCCCACCTCCCGTCCGCCGCGTAGATGTTCGACATCACCACGTAGCTCCCGACATCCCCGTCCTCCACCTTGAACAGGCGGTCCGCCACCGCCCTCCCGATCTCGACCTCCCCGTGGGTCCTGCAAGCCCCCAGCAGGCTGCCCCACGTATCCGCATTCGCCCCGAAGGGCATCCCGCCGAGCAGGCGGTATGCCTCCTCGACCCTCCCGCTCCTTGCGAGGAGGTCCACCAGACAGGCGTAGTGCTCCGCTGTCGGCCTCATGCCGTAGACCCCCGCGATGGACTCGAAGTGCCTCCGCGCCTCGTCCGCGAGCCTCGTGCGGCTGCAGGCGGAGAGGAGGGTGGTGAAGACGACGTGGTCGGGCCTCGTGCCCAGCCGAAGCATCTGGTCGAAGACGCCGACCGCCTCCTCCGCCATCCCGTGCGTCGAGTAGCCGCTGACCATCGCGGTGAACGTCATCACCAGGTCCTTCTCGGGGATATATAGCCCGAAACATCCTCGACGTGTCGTTGATGCTCCCGCACTTGGAGTATGCATCCAGGAGGGCTCCGTCGAGCTGCAGATCGTCGAGGGAGGACCGGATCGCGTAGCCGTGGCACTGTCTGACTAGATGCACAGAGGCTGAGCGACCGGAGGCGGCGAGAACGCCCATGATGCTCACTCCGTCGGGGCGCGCATTCCACCTCTTCCTTCCTCCTGCATTTCTCGAAACAGGTCGAAGGCCCCGTCGATGCGGTCGCCGCGAACGCGAACTCGGAGCATCAGGTTCAGAGTGGGGAGGGGGGGTGCGGCGACGCCGTGGAGGTGGGCCGAGCACGGAGGGGGGATACGGATAGTTGACGCGGGGAAGAGGACAACAGACAAGGGATATTTTCGTCCAAAAAAATTGGTCAAAGGGATTGACAGTTCGTTTTGGACGGAAACCGTCAAAAGTGGAGGGTGTCATACATTCATGTAAACTTGTGAAGTGCACCTTAAATAAGCGTAAAAAAAGAAGGATGTCACTCAAATTTTCTCTATACCCGTGTCTCTTATGAGAGGAAACTTTTGCCTTATTAATTGGTCATGAAGAAATTGCAGCAGGTGCCATCTCCAAGGTTCATCAGCCCTTATATTATTGTGTCAATCTGTATTTTCATTATGTTGTTATCAATAATTTTTCTTATTCTCTTTCTTCTCTTCCAAACCCTAGTTCAAATTTCTACGTGATATCAGAGCAAACTCTATAGAAAATTTGAACTTCCGTCTTCACTTCTTTACCTTACAACCTCTATGTCCGGATTTGATATGAGGTCCACGAGGCGATTGCAAATTGTCTAAGGTCCAAAATTTTAGAGGACATCATTTTAAAAAAAAACTATTTAATTAATGTATAGAAGTCCAATTCTAAATAAAAGTTCAGCAAACTTATTATAATTTTTTTTTAATCCACATAATTTTTTATAGGATATAACTAAATGTCATATACTAGAATACCAAGAAGCAAGTCAGTGCTAAAGAATTTTTTTAGTGCAATATATCACAGACTTAGTATTTTTAGGCTACACTTCGATCCGTACGGCGCACAAGCTTCCTACTCGAAGACCCGTGCCAGCCTTTCCGAACCCGCTTAGCTAGATAGCTAAGGCGATATTGAGAACAAATTGGAGCAAAAGAGATAGATTGGAAGTATGAAAACTTCATTATACTAGAAAGATATTACAACTTTAGGTAGTGGGAAACAAATAAGGCATCACACTTATTTATAGTACACATGGGACTTTTAAGAAACTTCTGGAAATAGAATATTTAAGGACTTATTTTATTACTAGATAAATACAAGGAAGCTTCTAGTCTATCCAAAGAGATCATGATCTATCTAGAAAGATCTTGGGCCTTCTGGAAAATACTCGGGCCTTCTGGAAGGGTCTTGAGCCTTCTGGAAGATTCTCGGGTCTTCTGGAAGATTCTTTCATCTTCTGGAACATTCTGGAAGCTTTCCGCATAACCCCGGTCCGTAAAGGGTTACGCAAATTCGTCTCGGTGGGATGCAATCTTTTGTGCGTGACATTCTTTCCCACTTTGTTTTGTCGATGCCCTCGTAAACGGGTGTGCCAAGTCTTGGAACGACGCTCACTCTCGTAGGCATGGTCGTTGCGTATCGTTCCTTCATTGTGCGTCTCGTGCGACACCTCCCAGATTTGTCCATCTTCTCCTCAAGATCGAAAGCAAACTGGTTCGTCGCACCATCTCTGGTCTCGGTTTGTGCCCTCATCGGCACATGATGAATCTTGTGCGGCCTATCGAGTCTCTGATCTCTCTCGTCTCGAGGCTGCACATAGTTCTCTGCACCTCTGCATGTGCGAGTCCCATTGCAACTCTGTCGACCCAAACGTCCTCCACGAGCTTTGAGCAACTCCTTGCGCGAGTTACTCCGCCTCATCGCTTCTGCCTCCGTGCAGCTTACGACGTACTTCTCTGCACTCGTGCTCAGCCCGGTAGCACAGTCCACCTCCCTCCGTGGAAGTGGCTCCTTTGGACGCCCCTTTGCAGCACCCTTGGTTTCGCACGAGAGGCCTTCCTTCTCGAAGCCTGCCTTTTTCTCGAGCACCGTTAGATATGTCGTCCCCCTTTTACCACCCTTCTTGAGCTGAGTAATAAAGATAGCTTTTTCCTTCGAAGGCTTGCCTCATGCAGCTTTCACCATACACGATGAGCCTTCCTCCATGAAGCCGACAACTCCCAAATGTGGGAGCGGAATCATTTTAGCCGCGATAAGAAAATCCATGTCCGGTATCATCTTGGAGTCATCCAGCGATGTAATGGTGAAATTGGCAACACCTGACCAATTTTTCACCGCTATGCGGATCCCCTTGGTCACCCCCTGCACGGGGCGAGCCTTTGCATTGACCGCCTTCATCTTGCTTGAATCTTCCTCCAAAATTAGACCCAAGCGACGAACCTCCGCGTCCGCAAAGAAGTTATGAGTGGCGTTCGTATCAACCAACACTCGTGTGCTTATGTCATTGATTCTCACGTCAACGTACATGAGCTCCCTGTTTTTGTTACTATTAGTTCGATTATTTTATGTCTTGTTGTTTTATTCAGGGCCGGTCCATCCAGACAAGACTTTGGGCTTGGACAACCCTCGTCTGCCTAGGGCAACCTCCAGGCTCAATGTGATCCCAATAGAGATTAGAGTCGTGTGTGACTCTCCAGGATCAGCCTATAATAAGGGTCAAGAGACAGCCAAAATTAGTTTCGGATAAAATAATCCAATCCCTGGGGCCGGCTTTGATTTGACTGTAAATCATAAACTTATTGTTTGTGTCACTTGTTTATGTATGGTATACATCACATGGGAATGGTGAGGAGAGAGGAGTTTTTGTAATCAAGTCAATGATGGTGGACGCGCTGCCTGTGAGCTAACCTTTTCAAAATTAGTTTCCAATGGTTGATCTTTCTTGCTGTGTATTTCAGAGAGTTGTGAGTTTCTTGTCTGCCAAGGCGTGCTCTGCCCTGGTCCATAAGTAAATAATTTCCCACTTTAAACTCAAATTTTATTCAAACAACTTCAGTTTAGACAACAAATATGGTGTCCATCGTTGCAAAATGCCACCAAATATAATGTCCATGGATTGTGGTCCAGTAGTAACGGAGGCCCCAATGTGGAATGCGCAGGTTTGAATTCCCTTTAGCATTTGCCACATCAGAGAAATGGACACATAAAAAAAGGCATACAAATGACTAAAAGCTCTTCAGAATATAAAAAAAAAAAGTTTTTGAGTGCTCTACCACGGGCCATCGACGTCATACGTTCTACTAAAATAGATTTCGTAAAAAATCAACTATATCTAATCTTGGTTGGCCTTTCGCCCCTAGCCACAAATCATTTGTAAGTCGAATAACGAAGGAAACTTTTCCTTCATATCCGCTTCAAGCTTCCAAGTCGACTCCTCAACGGAATGATTCCACCAAAGCACTCGAACCAAAGGAACAACTCGATTCCGCAAAACTTTATCCTTTCTGTCCAAAATCTGCACGGACTCCTCCACATAAGACAAGTCAGTTTGTAGTCCCATCCGACCGAAGTCTACCACATGACTTGGATCATGCACATATTTTCGTAGTTGGGAAATATGAAAGATATCGTGCACTTCAGCCAATGCCGATGGTAGTGCGATCTGATAGGCAACTGGCCCGACTCGCTTAAGGATTTCAAACGGGCCAACAAATCTCGGACTTTGTTTTTCCTTCGTACCAAATCGCATAACTCCGCGCATCGGTGATACTTTCAAAAATATATGATCGCCCACCACGAATTCCAATGGTCGTCGATGAGTATCCGCATAACTCTTCTGCCGACTTTGTGCCACAAGTACATCTCTCGAATAATGCGGGCCTTCTCGACGGCCTGCTTCACCATCTTTGGACCAAGTACTTGCCGTTCACCGACTTCATCCCAATAAATCGGAGATCGACATTTTCGTCCGTATAATGTTTCATACGGAGCCATCTGTATACTCGACTGGTAGCTGTTATTGTAGGCAAATTCTGCTAGCGGCAAGTGGGTGTCCCAAATGATTTTTAAATCAATTGCACACAGTCGTAGCATGTCCTCAAGGATCTGGTTCACTCTCTCGATCTGGCCATCGGTTTGTGGATGATATGCAGAACTGAAATTCAGTTGCGTCCCCATAGCTTAGTGTAAGCTGTAAAAATAATGTTTCCTTCCATCGCTCTAACAGTCTGACGCTCTCAATCTTCTCTAGTCTTTTGTCGTTGTACATCTCCTTTGTCAATCTGATTCTTGGAGGTAATTGAACAATAAAAGAAGCTATAATTTTATTCTTGAATCTCGATGTCTGTGACTTCAGAGGATTGAGGACATAATGTATATAGATTTATTTTCTCACGATTACCATATTCGCATATGTGATCATGTGATTCATGTCTACAAGCATATATAATTACTCATGTATATATACCAAGTTTAAATTTAATAATTTAATTGTTTGCTTTCTTTCTACATGTTTTTGTTTGTTTTGTTTCTTTCGTAAATGCACTAATGTACAATTGTACATATATCGATACTCGTCGATGAAAGAATTTATTATATGTACATTAAGCTTTGAGGACACCATTTTTATAGTTCATCTCAGTTCTCAAAATCTAAAATCCGACACTAACAATATCATTTCTCTTTTCGTCCCTTTTCCACAAAAAAACCATTAATCCCCAAATTGTCCGATTTGGAGTTTAATATTGATGGTCCAAGTTTAATTAAGGTTTAAGCTCTTATCGCAAGAGTTGTGGCTGATCCGAATGGTGTATGGTTCAGATCTAAAATAGTGGTATCGATGGTCCAGATTGTTCCTAATTCTTAGAAAAGTTTGGGGTCCTATAAAAGGATCTTCACAAACCCTAGGCTGGTTGTGACAGAAAAAAGGAGGCTTTGAAGATAGGCTTCTTGGAAACTATTAATGGAGTCTTGAAGAGGAAGAAAGAGAGAGATCATCGAAGATCTCGTAAGGAGCGAATTTTGCATTGCGATTTGTGTGTGTAATCATTGTAATGTTTCTCTTGTTGATTCATAGCGTTATTTTTTCCATTGTCCCACGGAACATGTCGAGATTGACCGAACCATGTAAATAATGTTTATTTAGTGTTTGTTTTCGTTAATATTAGTTCGATTATTTATGCCTTGTTGTTTTACTCAAGGCCGGCCCATCCAGACAAGACTTTGCGCTTGGGCAACCCTCCTCTGCCTAAAGCAACCTCCAGACTCAACGTGATCCAAATAAAGATCGGAGTCGTGGATGACCCTCCAGAATCAACCTACAATAAGAGTCAAGGGACAATCAAAATTAATTTCGGATAGAACAATCCAATCCCTCGGACCGACCCTGGTTTTACCGTAAATCAAATATTATTGTTTGTGTCACTTGTTTATGTATAGTATACATCACGTGGGAATGGAGAGGAGAAAGGAGTTTTTTAAATCAAGTCAATGATGGTGGACGCGCTGTGAGCTTATCTTTTCAAAATTAGCTCTTATGGTTGATCTTTCCTGCTGTCTAAGAGTTTTGAGCTTCTTGTCTGCCAAGGAGTGCTGTGCCCAAGTTCTGGTCCCATAAGTAAATGATTCCCCATTTTAAACTCAAATTTTATTCAAACAACTTCAGTTTAGACAACAAATATGATGTCCATCGTTGCAAAACGTCACCAAATGGCATAAAAAATGACTAAAAGCTCTTCAGAATAAAAGAAGAAGAAGTTGTTTTAGAGTGTTCTACCACGGGCCAATCGACGTCATACGTTCTACTAAAATAGATTTCGTTAAAAAATCAGCTATATCTAATCTTGGCTGGCCTTTCACCCCTAGCTACAAGTCATCCCCGTCGAATTCTTGATTACTGGAGAACAACTTTAAAAATTAATAATAAATACAGCTCACTAGTTGTGGAAAGATATTATAGAATGTAGAAAATAATGTTTGGATAATTTTTATTGATGGACTACTTCACTACTTATAGAGAGTCTAGCTCCTCTACATACTCGATATTCCGATGTGGGACTAAAAGTTCCTTATTGATTCTCAACACTCCCCCTCAAGATGGACGATAGATATTGATCATCCCCATCTTGTTACATAGCTTCGTCAGACTTAATGAACTAAAACCCTTAGTCAGACAGTCTGCAACTTGTTCTTCTGAGCGGACATGGTCAATCTTCAGTATCCCTTATTCTAGCTTCTCCTTGATGAAGAATCGATCAATCTCGATGTGTTTCGTTCTGTCGTGCTGAACTGGATTGTTAGCTATACTTATTGCAGCTTGACTATCGCTCAGAAGACGTAATGGTGCTCCCTTGTCCAGCTTCAACTCTGTCAGCAACGCTTTCACCCACAGCAACTCTGACACTCCCAGAGCCATTGCTCTGTATTCTGCTTCAGCTGTCGACCGTGCTACCACTGACTGTTTCTTGCTTCTCCATGAGACCAGATTTCCTCCTACAAAAACACAGTATCCCGTGGTAGACCTTCTGTCGTCTATGCAGCTCGCCTAGTCGGCATCAAAGTATCCCTCAACTTATATGCGTCCATTTTTCTTGAACCATAGCCCCTTTTCCGGCGTTCCTTTCAGATATCTCAAGATCTGAAATACTGCTTCCATATGATCCTTTCTTGGATCATGCATGTAGCGACTCACTACACTCACCGCAAATGAGATATCAGGGCGTGTGTGTCCCAGATAAATCAATCTCCCTACAAGTCTTTGATATCTTTCACGATCAACAGGCTCTCCTGCTTCTGCTCCAAACTTACACTTCTGGTCAATTGGAGTGACGGCTGCTTTGCATCCCAGTATCCCTGTCTCCTTCAGCAGATCTAGTGCATATTTTATTTGTGATAGAATAATTCCCTGTTCGCCTTCACACACTTCGATACCTAGAAAGTACCTCATCGCTCCTAAATCCTTCACCTCAAACTCCTTCGCGAGTTTTGACTTCAGCTTAGTGATCTCGACTTCATCATCACCTGTGATCACTATATCATCCACATATACAGCAAGTATAGTGATGTGGCCTCTTGCATGCTGGAGGAAGACCGTATGATCTGTATTTGTTTGACGGTATTTCATGCATGTAACAACCTTTCTGAATCTGTCAAACCATGCTCGAGGGGATTGCTTGAGCCCGTATAGCGACTTCTTCAGTTTACACACATTTCCTTGCGACGTTCCTCCGTCTGATTCCGTCGCGTAGCACCCTGTCGGGAGCTCCATGTATACTTCTTCTTGCAGGTCCCCATGAAGAAAGGCATTATTCACATCCAGCTGGTATAGCTTCCACCCATAGTTCGCTGCAATAGAGACCAGAGTTCTCACGGTGCTCATTTTTGCTACTGGGGCAAACGTCTCATCATAGTCTATGCCATATGACTGTGTGAATTCTTTTGCAACCAACCTCGCCGTGTACCGCTCTATTTTTTCTTCTGGCATCTCTTTCACTGTGTACACCCATTTGCATCCCACAGCTTTCTTCCCTTTGGGTAATGGAACCAGCTCCCATGTCTTATTTTTCTTCAGTGCCCCAAGTTCTTCCATCATTGCAGCTTTCTACCTTGGATCTTTCTTTGCTTTCTGCTAACACTTGGGCAACGAAGTAGAGTCTAACGATGCAATGAAGGCTCGATAATTCGAAGAAATGTTAGAATAAAACAAGAAGTTGGCAATGTCATGTTCGTAATCATCAAAACGAGCAGGAGCCTTACCCGCATTGATGCGAGAAGATCTCCTTAAGGGAGCAATAGGTGGTGGAGAGATCATACCATCCGAGTCGGAGAGATCCGCATCAGAATCCGAGTGATTCAGCGCGGGGGCAACATCTTCAAGAGTTGGAGCAGGAGTAGACGAGGGACTTGGTACAGTAGGCACAAGACACGGCATAGGCACAGTACTGGACTTCTGTTGTCTCCTTCTGTAGACTTGAAGCTCCTTTTTCCTTGTCTGCTGCTCCCCCTGCGTAATATATGTATCTTCTTCTTCATTCTCTGTATCTGAGTCACTGTGCTCTTCCCCTTTCGTCCAGTTTTCTACAACCGGACACGGAACCGATCCGACAACTACATTTGGGCTAATTATCTCCCCCTCACATCTAACACCATCTGTGTTAGGTGTGTCACCAAATGCTGAACCTTCATCCGAACCATAGTATGGTTCGAGTTCTCTGAATGTAACGTCCATGCTTACAAATATCTTCCGCTCAACTGGACTCCAACAGGCATATCCCTTCTGAGTTGCCGTGTAACCGACAAAGACACATTTAACTGCTCTAGGATCCAGTTTGCCAACGCCTGGCCTATTATCTTGGACAAAGCACACACATCCAAAAACTTTCGGTGGAACAGTGTATGTAGTTGCCCCAGTAAGCATCTCCAACGGTGTCTTCCAGTCCAATACTTGAGATGACATTCTGTTGATGAGATAAGAGACCGTCAATATAGCCTGCCCCCATAAGTGTTTCTGGACATTCATAGCCAGCATCATCGTCCGTGCGACTTCCAGCAGGTGTCTGTTCTTTCGTTCAGCCACACCATTTTGTGCCGGAGTATAAGCACATGAAGTTTGATGTAGTATTCCATGAGTGGAAAAATACTCAGCAACCCTCTTATTAGTATACTCCGTCCCATTGTCAGATCGGAAACACTTAATTTTAGCGCCATATTGTGTTTCTATCCGGCGATAAAAGTCCTGAAAGGCCTCAAGGACGTCACTTTTATTCTTCATAAGGTAGACCCATGTCACGCGGGTATAACAGTCAATAAAGGTGACAAACCATCGAAAACCGTTAATTCCGGTTGTAGGATAAGGGCCCCATACGTCCGAATATATCATGTCAAAAGCAGCTGAACTCCTATTCTCCGAGCTCACATACGAGCTTCTGGTATGTTTTCCCAACTCACAAGCATTACAAAATAACTTCGCTTTATTAGCCCTTTGATATAAGGACGGAGATATTCGACTAATAACTTTAAAAGAGGAATGACCGACACGCTAGTGATGGAGTAGCAAGTCGGCTTCAACACCGTGACAGGAAGCATCTGGTTGTGCGTCTGCTACCAAGGATGCCAATGCGTTGTCCAGTCCAGTCCTGTCGAAATACCACAGCCCCTTATGCCATGTGCCAGTCTCAAATCGTCGTCCTGTCCCCTTCTCCTGAAAAGTCACCGTAGGAATGTCAAAGGAAACAATACAGTTAAGATCAAGTATAATGGCACTAATTGATAGAAGATTGACAGGAAAAGACGGAGCATGTAAGACATTGGTTAGAGTGATGGAAGGGGTGCATGCGACAGTGCCTTTACCCATTACAGGGCTGGATGTACCATCAGCGGTCTGAATACTCTCCGGCAATGGTAGGTGAGTATAGTCCTGAAACGCACCACGGGATCCCGTGACATGACAAGATGCCCCAGAGTCCATAATCCATCCTGGCTGATGGACAGATGCAAGAGCACGTACAGGATTACCGGTGCTGGTTTGGGCAAAGCAAGTGATGTGATCCCCCGAGGTAGAAGACGTCCCAGGTCTGTCGGCCGAACCCAGCTTTGTGCCTCGCAACTTCTCAAGGAACTCCCGCTCAAGCGGGGTTATTTCAGCCAGTTGACTCTCTCCCCCTTCCTCCGCCAGATTTACTTTGTGTCCTTCCCTTCTACCAGCATATCCTCCTCTATTACCACGTCGGCCTCCATGACCCCGTCCTCGATCATTAGACTGATTTCGCAAGGATTTTGGACAAAATCGGATGTAATGTCCGGAGTCACCACAATTATGGCAAACACCACCCACAGATGGAGGTTGATTGAAGACAGCAAGGGCAGACTTTTCAACCTCGGCTTGCTCCCCCTGGTAGGAGCCCTTGTTGGACATCAACTTCAGTCGAGCTTCTTCCCGTGTCATGACGTCTATAGCTTCTTCCAAGGTCGGAAGCGTGGGTTGGGATAGGAGGATATTCCGTCTCTGCTCAAACACAGGGTGTAGTCCCTTCAGGAATTTTATCATACGCTGCCGCGAAATATAAGCCAGGAACGTCTGAACGTAATTTGCAAATGCCGGTTCGACTTGTGCATCTTCCATCCCAAGAGGATCATAATGATCCAGATCAGACCAGTACTTCTTCAACAAGGCTGCGTCCTCAGAGATGATACGGTCGTCTTGGGCCACCCTATCGAGTTCATCTTGCAGTTGAAAGACCCGCATAGGGTTGCCCGAGCCGGAGTACATATCTTTTAGAGTCTGCCATATATCAACAGCAGCCTCCATTGCCTCGACATTGTCCGACACCTGGTCGGTTAATGAGGCAGTCAACCATCTAGCCACTACGTTGTTGACAATCTCCCAAACAGCAAACTCCTTTGCGGAGTGATCGGCTGGCGCCTTGGCTTGGCCAGTGACATAGCCAACCAAGACACGTCCCTTCAGCGTCCGCATCGCCTGCCGCGACCACTTTAAGTAGTTGGACGTTCCTTCCAACTTCGTCTCCAGCTTTCCCATTTTGTAAGGTGACGGATCCACATCAGTATGGATCACACGTGGGGTTGCCTCGGTTAATCTCTTTGATAAGATATCATCAACCAAGGCCTTCATCTCTTCGGCCGTCAGTTTGCCACTGATCGAATCCATGGCGTCTTCAACTGTGAACCCTATTCGTCGTCTTCGACGTCGGAGGCTGCAACTTCGGAGTCTGCAACTTACCCAACTACGTCGTTTTCTTCGACGCCAGAGACTTTACGAATGCGCTACTAACTTGGCCAGCACCGGCGCGCACATGTAAAGTGAACACGTCAGGACACCAGAGATGACATGATCAGTCTCTGTATAGATCCCGATGTGAAGAAGGAATAACAAAGAAATCATTTGTTAGTTCCAAACGGCGAAAGCGAGGAACAGAGTTGGTGCAAATAAAGCATTTGGCAGCCGTCTGTCTTCGAAATACGCCTTTTTTTTTGCAAAAAAAAGAGGACGGCTAGGGTTTGTAGGAGATGGAAAGGCGAGGATTAGACATGGTGGTGGCTAGGGTTAGGGTTTGGGAAGGAGGGGGGCTGCTGGAGGTCGGGAAGGGGGGGGTGCTGCTGGTGGTGGTCGGAGGGGGGGGGGGGCTGCTGGTGGTCGGGGGGGTCGGCGAGGAGGGGGTCGGCAAGAGGGGTTGGCCGCTGGTGTAGGTCGGCGAGGGGGGGGGGGGGCGAGGGGGGTGTCGGCGGGGGGGGGGGGGGGGGGGGGGGGGGAGGGGGGGTCGGCATGGGGGGGCGGGTGGGGGCAAAAAATTTTTGTTTTTGTTTTTTTTTTTTTGTGGAGAGAGAGGGGGTTATGGCTCTGATACCTTGTAGAAAATAATGTTTGGATAATTTTTATTGATGGACTACTTCACTACTTATAGGGAGTCTAGCTCCTCTACATACTCGATATTCCGATGTGGGACTAAAAGTCCCTTATTGATTCTCAACATAGAATCTCATGTTCATCTTACATAGTATGATTTCCTACTCAGCCTGCAATTATATATTGGTGATGACAACTGATTTATCAATGATCGCTTCCTGTAACTTGTTCTATTTTCGATATTTAAATCAAGCAAATATTAAAGAGTCAATTCTGGGGGATTCAGAACTGCGAAAAAAGTCGAGAGTTCTATTTTAGAGAGAGGTGTAATTGTAATGTCTTTCTCTTTCAAACTCTTTTAACATGTGATGGTTTCATTTTACAATGAAACAAAAGGGATTGAAATTCAAGTGGCAATGAGTATCGTACAAAAATTCTCCTCTTGAAATTCTTGAGCTATATTGTCTTCCATTTAGCTCTTCCCCTAAATCCTAGGAACTCAAGAATAGTATTAGTCTCATCTTAGGGCAGAGGCGGAACGGTAGCGGAGGCTAGGGTGGGCTCCAGCCACCCAAAATTTGTCCATTTTATTTTTTACTTGTAATATATCCAGGGGCGGATCCAGAAAATATAACTGGGATAGGCCACAAAATATTTGGGTGGGCTGAAAGTAGATTAATCAATATAAAAAAAATCAAAAAAATATATATAAGGAAGAAAAAAAAATGTAAATCTTTTTTTTTTGGGTGGGCTCCAGCCCACCCCACCCTAAGCCTGGGTCCGCCCCTGAATATATCTAGCGCAGGTATATAGAATTTAAGTATATGACATCTTCTCATTTTTTTTTTATGTCGTATTCATTTTGTTTTCAATAGCAAAATTTACATATATTCTATAATGGAAAATCTAAAATGTATGTCTCTAGTGTTTGCTAAATATAAGCTGATTTAAATTATTATTTTTATGTAGTTTGTAATAGAAAATCTGAAGAAAAAGCACTTACTTCGAATCAAAAGGTGGAGGAGAATCATCAACAACTACCACAAATACGACAAGGATGTGCATTAAGAGGCCATGATGAATCATTGCATTCCGATAATCGGGGCAACTTCATAGAGCTGATAAGCCTTATGGGAGAATTGAATACTGAGATAGATGATGTGATGTTAGAGAAAGCTCCAGGAAACGCAAAGTATACATCACCTAAAATTAAAAAAAAAAATGCATATCTTTACTAATAAAGTGGGCATTACTATCACTTTGATATATTCAATCCGCAATAAATCTTCAGTTGAAAGAGTTAAATAGAAGATTCAATGAAGGGACGATGGAACTTTTTATTCTTAGCACTGCTCTGATTATCTTCATCGAAAAAGAGATAAAAAAACAATCGATTTAGATTCGATAATAGATGAATTTTATTCTTTGAAGAAACGAAGGGTCCAGCTTCAATAGAAAGCATCTTTCTTGTATGTACAATTAATCTTTTTTCAATATCATTATTTGTTGTAAGAATTTATTAAGTTATCTATAATTTATTATCATATTGTTTTGTGCTAGTCATGTTAAAATTAAAATTTCTTAAACATGCATGCATATTTTGATCATATTTTTAGTTCAGCCCAGAGCGACTTGAATTCCTGGTTCTATCCTTGTCTTAGGGTCGAACTTGTGAATCCACATTATGCGCAGTCGACTAGAATGTCAACCTATGCAACAACTAAAGTATATATCGATAGGTAATGCTTCTCTCAGGTTGTTTCTGAGCATGTACAAGTTG
>JANAVB010011884.1:0-63785 GCA_029216955.1 Iris pallida | reverse complement strand
GGTGTTACATGTTGGCTACCCCTGGCATCTGACACGGTACCCAACGAGATTTGGAACGCGTGCTCTGGAATGCACTTGTGCGGGCACCTTCCCCTTGCTACTCTCAGGCTGCTTCTTGGGCTTGGTGGCCGAGATGAGAGGATTCTTGGAGGACTTTTTGAGAGGTTGAAAGCCCTGTGCCGCGTTGTACGTAATGACATGGAGTTCATCTTCGTCTGCGCTTGCCAACCCCCTGTCAAATCTCTGACGTTCTGTTGACGTCGGCTGTAGTCTTTGGAAGTCGGAACGCCTCCTCGGCCGTACGGTGGCTGCCTGTTGACAGCAACTGTTGATGGTGATCTGGGTATAAGGATGCCTTGATTTAGGCGTGCCCTGTATCGATGATTCTTCTTCAGCCTTATGCTTGTGTGAAAGCGTCAAGTCCTCCAGCTCTGTACCCCCATTGTACGTACAGAGAAGCTGTACTTGGGTACGATCAGAGAGGGTCCGACGAGGCAGACTCCTATTATGCTTATAGGAATGTTGCTTGCATGAGTCCTTCTCCACGGGATGTACCCCTGGCTTGCATCACATGCATGAGTGTTTAAGCGATAGAGGGGTTTAACTGGTCGAGGCATCGAAGCACGGGAACCAGTTTTGTATAAATTTCCATAGGTTGCGTGTGTGACTGTCAATGCAGGCCTTTGGTCAGTCATTGGCGTAGTACATTTATTGCACGAGGCACATACTGCCTTGGATTTCTTCCTACTACACCAGTGGGTAAATAGAATTCAGAATCCAATGAGGGTTCTTATGATGGGAAGGCAATTCTGTCGAAGACAGATCTTCTCGTCGGCAACGCTTCCTTTGTGAGGGGTTGAACCGCCGTGCGCTTACTTCGGTGTTGTGCCCTCGTCCGGCCTGCCATAGGGGCATTGTCTTCCTCGTTGTACTTCCCCAAAGTAGGAATCGAATGAGATAGCATGGCCATAGTAGCCGAAATCTTCTCCAGGGCTTCAATATTTAAAGGGTTCTGGATCGCAGTCCCCTCTCTGTTGTTGCTCATCGCAGCCGCCTTGGACACCCAGTCTCGTCGAGTCTTCTTCGTTTTTACGAACCGCCTCTAAGGATACGACCTCTCTTCAGAAAGAAATCTTCAAAAGCTTATTGGTCGAAGCATACGACTAGCATCTTCTGGGAAGATACCAACAAGTTGTCATCAGATTGCGTCACCACCTTCTCGTTGGACGAGAAGGTAGTCCCAAGCCGAGTCATTATTTTGTCCACATCACAAAAGGTTATACGAACTTTTTGTTTATCGATTCCTATACGAGGAAATCTAAGTACAAGAATTTTGGGAAAGCGTGACAGTGGAGATCGAGCACTGCAGTGGCTCCTTTACTCCGTTGAGGATCAGATGACGAGTTAGACTTGCTTGGCTTTCTGGTACCTTTGATGGAACCCTGGGGTTACCGATCAAGGGGATGCTAGAGTTGAAGACTTCGAAGCTCTGCTTTTGCCTTCTGCTTCTTTTTCCCTATGTCCTCCTGTTGAAAGGAAAACTCCTTCTTTTTACAGGAAAAGGGGGCACATATGCGATGTGCACTAGGATTTGAGATATAAAATAATCTGATGTCCTTGCACGGTGCGGGCTTCTCCTGCGATGACATGTGGCAGAAGTCGAGATGCCCCTTTATCAAGATCTCGGGTGGTTATCAAAATAATCGAAAGAGGAGACACGTGGTGCATGCTATTGCTGGGAATCCTCTGTTTAGATGAAGCCGAGTAGATCTTGGATTTCATCTCACGGTAGGATTCTGTTTGATATTCAGGAGGCGATCGGTTTAAACAAACCATCTTGATTGATATGAACTTTATCAAAAGAGCAAACTTCGTCATTATCTGAGTTTTAAACCAATTGATAAGATATTCGCACTTATCAATATGGTAAACCTCTATCCTATCTTTGAGAGTGGTGATTTAAAGAAAACAATTGGGTGGGACCATGCAACTTGTGCCTCTAGCAAGGTCTTAGTGCTGCTGCACTTCCGGTGCAATGAGTAGATTGTTCTCCTAGGGACAACGGAGCCTCTGCGCTTTCAGGCGACGAGTGGACTATGTTTCAAAGACGACGGAACCTCTATGCATTTGAGCAACATGTAGGTTGTGTTTCGAGTGGCAAAGTCACTATGCTTTAGGGCGACGAGTAGGCTATGCTTCAGGCAAACGAGGTTACTGTGCTTTTGGAGCGGCAGACAGACTTGTGTTAGATGCAATAGTGTTTTCCAAGTCTTTGATGAAGGGGGTTGAGCTTCTGGGTCGAAGCAGAGGTCTGCGTCGTTGGAGCTGGGATGATGTGAAGTCATCACCAGTCTGTGCCTCCTATTGGCGCGGGATTGTAGCTGCTCTTCTGGTTTGAAGAAGCTGTCTTTGAAGTCTCCTTTTAAGAGCAATTAGTGACAGCTCTTTAAGGAACGACTCCCTCTTAATTATTACCGTTACTTGGGGAATTTCAAGGGGTCTTTTAATGGTCTAAGACTTAGTCGAATGAACCCATTTAATGAGATTCATCGTACTGAGTCTTTGGTTCGTCCCATTAATGTGGGAATTTTGACCGACAGCCCCGTGGCCTATGTCTTGGACCACTCCTGCCCTATATAAAGGGGGAGTATCTTTCGAAGAGTCACGTCTTTAACTTTTTATCCTTTAACACAATGCTAGATCCAAACTTAGCTTCGAGCGGTCGTTGGCCTTGCCCAAGTCGGATTTTGGTTGAGGATCCCTTCATTCAAAGGTGTTGTGCTTTCGTAGAAGAAATGTTAACGAGCTTCGGAATGTGCTGGAATGCTTCTTATAGGGAGTTTGAACCTGAGCGACATCTTGGAGCTCATGGAGGTCTTGACGACCGAGTTTGGTCAGGTTACCAACATGAAGCACCGCAGGTTGTGCTCTGTCCTGCTCATTTGGCGGCTATGCGCTTCCGTTATGCTGGAAGAGCCCAAGAAGTTGATGCGCTTTTGAAAGGGCCTCTTGTCGTGTTATGGACTGAGTTCTTGCTTAGGCCAATAGCTGCTTCAGGAAGAGCTGCACGTCTGAGAGGGGGTGCTGTGGTGACAGACTTTGATGGCAACTGTATTTACATCTTTTATTCACAGTCTCTCCTCTCATGACGATTACACTGTAAAGATGAACCCCAACGTAGATCCGTAGAAGTTTTTAGTTCAGCATATGCAATCACAAGTACTTTGTAACAGATCCTTGTAATTAGGAAGTCTTCTTTTAGTAATCGTGACGAATTTGTAATAGACTCTGTAGAAGCATGGAAAATATTGCTTTTAGTCCCACATCGGAAAGGAGAAGAAGAAAGGGGTCACTCCATTCTATAAATAGAGCCCCCTTACCTCCTTTGAAAAGGGCACCAACTTCTCTTCCCTCCTTTCAAACTTGGACTCTTCCTATTACGCACCTTCGGGTGCTAAGTAGAAGAAGTCTAGGGCAGCGCGGGCTCATCGGGCTCAGTCAGCTGTCCCAACCTCTGACCATCAAAAGCGTCCCGCTAAGCGGGCCTCTGATGGAAAGTTGTACAGAGCAGCCTGTGTCCAGCCCCCGGCGGCAAACGGACAGAGTGGTTCTCAAGAGTCTCCCAACAAAGATCGAGGGCAAGTGTTTCTATTGGCCCCCACATCAGGGAGAAAACAATACCTACGCACTCGTGTGTTCGGGATACCCGAGCCCACAAAGCGAATGCACGGGCAGATCGAGACATTCCTCATGCGAGTCATGAGACGTCCTTCATGCGGCTCGGTCATGAGACATTCCTCATGCGGCTCGGTCATGAGACGTCCTTTATGCGGCTCGGTCATGAGACGTCCTTTATGCGGCTCGGTTATAAGACGTCCTTCATGCGGCTCGGTCATGAGACATTCCTCATGCGGCTCGGTCATGAGACGTCCTTCATGCGGCTCGGTCATGAGACATTCTTCATGCGGCACAGAACCCAGGAAGCTTCATGCGACTCAAAATCAGACGAGCTTCATGCGGCTCAAGAGTATCATGCGGCTCAAAAGTCACCAACATGGACATGCGGCTCAACGTACATAGGCAGCTCGAGTAAACTCCATGCGGCCCAGAGAGAGAGGCCACGTGGTCTTCAAAAACAGCTGTGCCCAACGTGTGGACGCATTTAATGCTCTGACGGCTGACAGACTTGACAAGTGACAGACCTGACATAAAGTTGTCATAACGACTGACACGAAAAGCAGTACTTCGGGAATAAGGAAAATCTTTAAAGTGGCACTGTCTACCAAAGTTTGAAGGCAAGCTTATGCGGCCAAGAATAAACGAGTTCCTGCGGCTCAATACAACGCTAGCTTATGCGGCTCGTAGAGATTATACACATGCGGCTCATTGAGAGTTCATCCCCTGCAGCTCAATAAAGCACTGTCCCATGCGGCTCATGAAGATTATCTCCCTGCGGTTCAAGTCTTTCCTATCCCATGCGGCTCAAGCAGACACACCATTATGCGGTTCATACGGCTCATCATATGGTTCAGAAGTCTGAAGGAGGGGGCCACTGCCCAGACAGCCCTGACACGTGTCCCAAGTCTTATGCGGCCCAAAATTCATGCGGCCCAAATCTCATGCGGCCCAATCTGCATGCGGTTCCAGTCTCACCATTGGCTCTCAGGACACGTGTCCTCAGCCGATCAATCTTCCAGATTTATGGCAATCCAAGATCGGGTCGAATCCCAATGATCTGGGGCACGTGGCAGGAGAATAAATTTGATTTATTCGCAGATATTAGAGAATCATTATAAGGAGATTTATGCCAATCAGCATTAATTGCTAATGGGGATTTAGTGTAATCTATCCTTAATGGTTCTGATTCGTCACAATCAGAAACGAACGGCCTGGATTGATTAATCCCCAGGCCGCCGCCATCTCCAAGAGCTAATCATTGGCAACCCTAGTGATCACATCCCACTATTATAAAAACAAGGTGCCATTCCCTTGTAATATATGAGAGATATACAAAAAAAAAACCAGAGAAGAATACGTATACACAGAGAGACTTCCCCATAGTCAGAGAGAGAATATACACAGAGAGAGAAGCCAGGAGAGCAATCAGAGAGAGCAAGAAGGCATTTCTTCGTCAACGACCAAGCAGATCTTCCCCGAGTCAAGGCTGCGTACCGATCGTCCAAGGAGTAAGGCAGAGCGGCCGTGGCTTTCCCGAGCCTCTATCGTCACCCCCCAGAATCTAAAATAAACAATCGTACTTAGACTGCTGTACCTAGGTTTTCGTCCCTAGGCTTTCTTTGTACGAGCGAGTTTGTATTATGAGTCTAAGTTCAGTCCTCCGATAATTGTTCTGTACTTTTACAATCAATGGCAAACAGACTCTTGTAGCCATGATTTAATAAAAAGAACTTTTTTTGAATTTTTTTTCTATTTTTGTGAGTTTGTCTTTTATGTTGGCGTGATTGACCGCTTGTGCTTTTGTGAAGCTGGGTTTGAAGCGAGAGCACCAACCTGCGTAGTTCGTCATCTGCGCCTTTATGAAGAAGGGTGGGTAGCAAGAGTACCCACCTGTGCCTTGTGTCACCCTGGGCTTTTTTATGCTTCTACAACCTCGTCAGCAACTCCCCGATCAGGACCCAAGCGTACATCACGCGTAGGAAATAAGAAGAAGGAAGCTATCTTCGTATCCTCACTCCTACGTGCAGCTTCCCTGCACGCACGAAACGAGTGTAAGGTTGGATACTCCAACAATTCCCAATAAGCGTAAAGCGAAGGAGGGATCTTTGGCACATGACATGTCTAAACCAAGGCACAACTGTACCCAGATCACCATCAACTATTGCTATTGCCAAACAGCCGTGTCGCTACCAAAGAGGCGGTCCGTCTTCCAAAGTCTGCAACCGGTGGCATCTGGCGAAGAGGAGAATGAATTTCGTGTTGCATCACGCAATGCAACACGGGGTTCTCCGTCTCTCAAGAAGCTTCCCAAGAACCCTTCCATTTCAACTAACAAGCCAAAGAACCGGCCTGGGGGTAGAAGACGAGAGTGCCTAGTACGGGTGTTTTCCAAGGCACGCGTTCCAGATATAGATCCTTGTCGCAGGAAGATGACGCTGTAGCTGGGGGTAGCCAACCCCCCACCATTCATAACAATCATGTCTTTCAATCCAATGAGGGACTGTTTGACATAGATACCTCTGCAAGCGTAGGTAGCCAAAAAACTGGAGGTAGCATTTACATCGAGTCTGAGGATGATTGCAACTTGTCAGTTTACCCTCAAGATGACTGTACTCAGCCGTCTGAACCGGAGAGCAAAAGATCCACTGTCCTTTCTACCCCCCCCCCCCCCGTACATGGTGTCCGTATTTATGGCAAAAGGTGACAACAACGCAAAAAGCAGCGAAGGCTATAGTCAGTAGAAATGTATAGAGGCCCTTGAAGAGAGCCTAAACACGTTAAACGATAATATGAAGTCTTTAGCTTCTGTTGTCCTGGAGATTAAGAAGAGATTGACCCCCACTGTCTCCACTCGTGCTCTAGACCCCGCGGCTAAAATCAATACCAATAGATATCTACGGCATAAAGCACCTCTAATCCCCTCATATCTATATCAACCAACCAAAACTTAAATAATCAAGCAATATTATACTATAACCTAAGAATTTCTACTAAATTCTAGACAGCACGATCGTTCGTCACCCCGAAATAGGAAAAGACGAAAATCAATGGTTCGGAAGGCAAGGAAGAATAATCGAGAACAATATGAAATTTCAAGGACGTGGAGAAATTTCTAGAAGAATTTTCAAGGCAGTGTGGATTGAGATTTCTAAGGCTTAGTCATAATCGCAGGCTCATATCAGTACGGTTACGTAACCAATACGATATGCTCTGACCTGCATGGGCCACCAAAATAATTGTCACGACCAGCACCCGCTTTCTAGGATGCGAGTGCGTGAGTAAGCCAGCTACGTACTGAGCAGACTCCAGCCCAACTCGAATACGTAAATGCTATCTGGACTATGGTAATGTGCCTAATCCTGGCAAGGCAAAACTATATCTCAATCCACAATAAGAATATAAAACGTGAATGAACACTATGGGTCGTGGTCTGCAGCCCACTAGCATATATATCTGATTAGACCCCAAGAATAACATGAGTCTATAAAACTAGGCTAACAAACAGGATATGTCATGATAAGGATATGAAGCACGAGAGGATAATAAAGTAATATCACAAGCAAATACCTGTATCCCTGCGAGTGTAATCACTACCCTCATGATCCGCTAACTAAGTCCGTGCGAACAGCTACCTGAAGAGATCATCAGGTCCTCAGAGGACTAGCAAGATACATAAAACATGCCTACTAATATAACAGTAAATAACATTTATGGAAGATAAGGATGGGGCAAAAAGGACATCTATGACACGACAAGTCATATGGAAATGTAATACTAGACTTGGCTATCAATCAAACGATTAACCCCTATAGCTTGTAGTACAATGTAAGATACTCCCAATCTATAGTAGGTTTCGACTGCAGGACAATGCAAGATACTCCCAATCGAGGTTAGCCAATTCTAGTATCGATCTCCTCTCCTAAAGGAATACAAGGTCAAGTAGACTCCTATAAATCGTAGCACAATACATGATACTCCCAATATATAGTATGTCACAAGTCAAGTCAATCAATCAATATCAAGATCAAAGAACCTGCTATAGGTCGTAGTACAATGTAAGATACTCCTAATATATAGTATGTCTCAACTGTAGTATAATGCAAGATACTCCCAGTCAAGAATGGTCAAGTCAAGAACATGGTGTAGAACTGGCAACTCTATCACAAGACACGATAACACGAAGAAGACCAATAGACAAACAATATAGAATATCCTATACGTGCACGTAAATCTAGAAACAAGTAAAACAGTCGATGACAAACCTATCACAATATGAAAAACATGCAACCAAATGGAAAAAAAAACAACAAGCAAGGAAACATGTAAATACTGTATAAGTTCAGCAAGGTATACTTGCCTGTTGTCTTCTACTGCGGTACCGTCTGACTAGTGTCCTCAACCGAAAGTGTAGCAGATCCAAGTTGCCCTATATAATATATTCTAATCAATACTAGCACAAACTAGTCTAAGCAATAACAAAGGGTAAGCTCGTCGTACCACATCAACTGTAACGCCCCAGTCCCAAAATACGTAGGACTAGGAACGTCAATATGCCAGCTGTATACATACGAAGTATACTCCAATATGGAAATCTCGTATGAATACATAAGCTATAAATGCAGTAAAATAAAGGCTAACTAATCTCATCCATAAAATAAAAGAATAAAAGATGTCATATAATCAACTATGAAATTGTCATTTGGTACATGTAGTTGGGCGGAGACAAATCCACTACCAACTATGAAAAGAAATACATGATATACAAAAGAATGATTTTGGCGAACGAAGCGAAGACGATCAAAGTGCAATGCATCATCCTCGAAGAAATAGCGATGATCACGACTAGAGCTAGAACACCTGTGAAAAAAAACACACACCTGGTGAGATAACCAGGTCCTCGGAGGGACGTAACAAGACACATAATATTGCCAATATAGCTGAATATAAATTTCTCAAATAAATAAGTCAATTGAATTATAACATGGTCCAATACACACCTATTGAACTAGCGTACCATCCCCCCAACCAAACAAGGATAGGAGATGGTAAACTAATTCACGATGACGTATCTTTTCATGCTATGAATCCAATATGGTATCCGGACCCCAACAAGGTTCAATACCTTCTCATCGAAGTAGTAAGCCACACCTACAATGAAACAAGGACAAGATGTGACGAACTAATCTGCGATAAGTTATTGTTCCAAGCCACGGTCAGATACAAGTACCCAAACCAAAAGTACTCATACCTAACGGATAAGGTAGCCTAACCAGTCTAAGTAAAATGTAGTTAAGAACAATCCTTCCTACGTATGGACCCTGGCTAAATAGGATCGACATAGTCCCCCCTTGGGGCACCAGAGGCCCAATCAATAAGAGCGTAACATTTCGTAGAATGCCTATGGCCGTCAGTAATTATGGGTCATCAACCCCGTATCTCCAGCGGAGCTTTCGGGTCCCAAGGGAAAGTGCATCGAAGCCCATACGCTAAGGAATTGTCCTTCCCACCCAATGCCTATTATGTTGTATCCACAACAGAAAACCTCTATAACCGCTAAGTCAAACTAGCATGTAATTCTATTAGCGGTTAATCCAATCGCACGGCTTGTACATACTGGTGGCCAGCCAATCATGTACGTCCGTGTTCTACACGTGACACACAACTTCGTGGTACGACGTCAAGACCAAATGAATGCAAACACATGGTGGTCCCTTAAATCTAGGTTAATTATGTAAGAAAAATAATACATAGTAGGAAATATAACTGAACAGTAAGTTCTAACATGTTATGCCAGGTATCACAGTTTATTTTGCATAAAGAAAATAATGCATGAAATATGAGCTAAATAAACAACAAATGGCAAGATGTCTTGCCTGACAGGACGTCTGGTGTGCTGCGATGATCAAGGTGGCATGAACTGTGACTTCGGTATAACAACTACACAAGGTGACCTCTGATGGTGGCACGGACAGTTCTATTGAGTCCAGAAGGGTCAAATTAGTTAGGATTGATAGGAGGAAGTACAGATTTGGCGAAGGAAGAGGAATAATGGGATTGGTCATGGATAGGAGAAAATTCAAAGGAAAAAATTAGATAATAATATATATATGATTTTAGTAACTATTTATAGTACTTGAAATATATATCTATATTAGTAAAAATAGTATTTTTTAAATATTTGAAAAATACAAAAATTGCTTTCAGGCAAAAACTTTAAGTTTATTAAAATAGATTTTTCTAGGTAAAACTATAATTTATTAGCTAAAATGATATTGAGAAAAATATATTTTTTTTTTACTAGAGATTCATTTATATTTGGAAGCTATACTTTATAGATCAAAACGGTTTTAAAGAACTATTTGAAAATCAAAAGAAATTATCTAGGCTTCAACTAAATTTTTTGAAATTACATATATGCCAAGGCACCAACTATATTGATTAGTTAGTAAATGGTAGAGCATACTGAATGAAAAATATACACTTAACTGTGTATTAATAATAATAATTAAAAGAAAAGAAAAAAAGAAAAATATCAAAGCAACACAGCTGTTGCTTGTCCCTTCTCTTTCGAGAGAAGTCAAAAAAAGGGGAAGCAATCAAAACACAATAGTACAGGTAACAGAGGTCTCCTCTTCACTTTCGGGAGAGAGAGAGAAAACCCACATTATATTAGAAGTAGAAGGAAAAGAAGGAGGAAAGAAAAAGGGAAAGGAGAACGGAGGGGTCGGCTCGCCTCTGGCAGCGGTGCGCGGTCGCACGCAGTAGAGCAGATGTGAAGTCGTCGACATCCGTGACGCACGGTGGAGGATGAGTGCGAACAATGGAGATGATGGGGCGGTGCTGTGAGGGCAAGGCGGGTCAACATAGCGACAGCGGAGTGAAGGAGATAGAGGAGCGAAAGGCCACCGAAATTTGGCACGGGGCGGCGGTTAGGCTGCTCGCGCGACGGCCTTCTGTGGCTGAGGAGGCGCTCACCAGTGGGGGTCCGACGGAAAGTCGGAGGGACCAGGGCCGGGCTCGGTTGGCGGAAGGGAAGGGCGGTGCCAGGTGGTTTTGCTGCTGCAGGCGCGGCTGAAACGGAGCCCGAGGCGAAGCCATTGTCAGCACGACGCCGGGGATTCCATCCGGTGATGCGCGGTGGTCGCAACAAGACTCTGGTGGCGGTGGATGGGCATGGCGGCCGGCGGTCTGGTTAGGGTTCCAAAATCCCTTTCGGTTTCATGGTGGTTATGGGGATTTTAGTTAGAAGTCTGTGGGTGGCGGGTTCTGGTGTTGTGGTGGTGGCGTTCGGCCAAGGTGGTCAAACTGACGGTGGTGGCGACGACGGATTTGGTGATGTAGGAGTGGGGTTCTGGTTGTGTGGGCTGGTGGTGAGGGAGGTTCGATGATGTGGTGGTCGTGGCGGGCTTGCCAGGTTGTGGTCGAGGTTAGGTCACGGCATGGATGCGGTGGCAGGTGGTGCTGTAATATGAGGTCGGGTACGGCGAGGAAGCTCGCCGGGGGTTGGTCGAAGTTGGGGGACTTGGTGGAGGCATCCAAGCCCGGGAGGCGGCTCGACTTCGACTAGGTTTAGGGTTAGGAGTGCTAGGAATTGGGTTTTAGGTTTAGGACTTGGTGTCGGGGAAGGATGACATGTGTCCGTGTGTGGACACGAAGATGGTGACAATTTAAATGTAACGGAGGAATTAATAGAAAGATGGATACACGGACACGGTACACTCACGTTGTTTGTGGTGGATGGAGTAATTGTGAAATCGTATTGTGGATGAGTACCTCTCCTTATATAGGAGGTAAAATTTCCAGTTGGATAAGAATTAGGATTTATTTAAACCCAATTAGATAATTCGATTATTAAATTTAAATCAGTAAAATCAAATCTAAATCCAAATTCAATTCCAACTTAAATCTAGGTAATCTAAACTCAATTTAAATATAAATTCTATCTTTAAATTTAAACTATTTAAATTAAATCAAAGATTTAAATTGCCACAATAATTTAAAAATATATTTTCTAAAAATACTTATAATAAATTTCAAAAATAAAATTATTATTTAAAAATAAACTAATAAGATATTTATGAAATATATATATGCACAAAGGACATTATTTATTATAAATAACTATTATAAACGAAAGACTTTTTATAAATAAAATAATGGACTTGGAAATGTTGGTATCATAGCTAAATAATTATTACATATATTATTTTGAAACTATAAAATAGAAAAAAATGTTTTTCTAAAAATATGTACACTCGCACATATTCCCACTCGTCGAGCAATTACGAAAAATGAATTTTTGCGCACGACGTACAATGCAACTACGCGATGTACAATTACAAATAAAAAAATAATTAGTACCAAATTTATAAAAAAAATAGTAAAAATTTAGGGGTTTTACATCCTACCCAACTTAAAAGAATTTTGTCCTCGAAATTAAGAATTTGTAGGGGGTGGGAAGGCACAAGGGGGTATATCGGTAATGAATACGATCAAGTCACTGGACGAGGCAAAGAAACGACGTTCAATGCAACATGTATTAGAAAATCGCGATTTCAAATAATGGCGAAAATAAATCATAGATATGGCTAACTAACGCCAGAAGAAAATGATTAGGGTTAAGATAACATGCAAAAAAGAATAGTACGGTATCAAGAGAGATAAATTTGAGAACTTAAAGACATGGTTCCTTGAGAGTAGGTTGAGGGAACGATCAAGAGAACGAATTAGATTCAGTCTAAATTAAGCGATTAGAAGGTCATGATAGGGCCGAGTAGTTTAGGATGAAGATATAGCAACATCGAGTGATAACGGTCAAAATCGATAGGAAGGCTAGAGGAAGTTCTACCATAACACCTTCGTCCTTCTAAAATAGGTAAAGGAGAAAGCAATAAGGAGTTCAAAAGAAGTATATCGAGTACGAATACGTGGTTCAAAGACGACCGAATAATTTCAAAGAATTGTCAAGGCAGTCGTGGATGGGATTCTAAAGTCCATGTTTAATTATGTTCCATCCACGTAGAATAATAGACAAAAGCGAACCAAAGTGCATTCGTTTGATCAGACCATCATGCACCGGTTCTGATTAGACAATATGTTAGTGAACGGCCACTCAATAACATATGTCTTGATCAAGCTCGATAAAGAATTAGCTTGCAAAAACTAGGCTATATTAGCATCATTAGTCTAGAGAAGAAAAAAAAACATAGGCACGTGAGATTAAGATTGAAAGAAAGCAGATTAGTTCAACTCCTTAAGTCTTTAAGTCATATCCTGTGTTGGTCTCCATATAGTCGTCCTACAGTCTTCTTGTCCAAGTCCTTGGTTGACTAGATGGGTTAGGGTCTTCTAAATTCTAGGATCTAAGTAACTTGTGAATATAGGTCACAAGGACAAAGGAATTGCTAGGTCACAAGACATTCTACCCAACTTAAAGAATTAAACTAACGGTATTTTGGGACAAAGAAAACATGTCCAACTAGTAGGGTCACCTGTCTAGCCTCTAGCAATCACGAAGGAAAGATAAGAATTTTGATAGAAGAAATCAAGCAAGATGCAATCAATGAGTCGAACAATAGTTCGAATATAGAATCGAGGAAAGAGGTCAAGTACGTGGTTGAGATCCTAGACTTATAATCCTATTTGCAAGCTTGCTTGGTACGGTAAAGTAACCAAACAATTTATCTTGACCTGTATGGACCACCACAAAACATGTAACGCCCTAGTCCCAAAATACGTAAGACTAGGAACATCGACTTGCCAGCTGTATACATATGAAGTACACTCCAATATGGAAACCTCGTATGAATACATAAGCTGTAAATGTAGTAAAACCAAGGCTAACTAATCTCATCCACAAAATGAAAGAATAAAAGATGTCGTATAATCAACTATTAAATTGTTATTTGGTATATGTAGTTGGGCAGAGACAAATCCACTACCAACTATGAAAAGAATACATGATATACAAAAGAATGATTTTGGCGAGCGAAGCGAAGACGATCAAAGTGCAATCATCCTCGAAGAAATAGCGATGATCACGGCTAGAGCCAGAACACCTGAGAAAAATAAGAACACACACCTGGCGAGATAACCAGGTCCTCAGAGGGATGTAACAAGACACATAATATCATACCAATATAATTGAATATAAATTGCTTAAATAAATAAGTCAATTGAATTATAACATGGTCCAATACAGACCTATTGAACTAGCGTACCATCCCCCCAAAAAACAAGGACATGAGATGGTAAACTAATTTACGATGACATATTTTTCCATGCTATAAATCCAATATGGTATCCGGACCCCAACAAGGTTCAATACCTTCTTATCGAAGTAGTAAGCCACACCTACAACCAAATAAGGACAATGTGACGAACTAATCTGCGACAAGTTATTGTTCCAAGCCACGGTCAGATACGGGTACCCAAACCAAAAGTACACATACCTAACGATAAGGTAGCCTAACCAGTCTAAGTGAAATATAGTTAACAACAATCCTTCCTGCGCATGGTCCGTGGCTAAATAGGATCGGCATAGTCCCCCTTGGGGTATAGACCCATCAATAAGCATAACATTCCGCAGAACGCCAGTGGCCGTCAGTAATCATGGGTCATCAACCCCGTATCTCTAGCGGAGCTTCCGGGTCACAAGAAAAAGTGCATCGAAGCCCATACGCTAAGGAATTGTCCTCCCCGCCCAGTGCCTACTATGTTGTATCCATAACAGAAAACCTCTATAACCCCTAAGTCAAACTAGCATGCAATTCTATTAGCATTTAATCCTATCGCACGGCTTGTACGTACTGGTGGCCAGCCATTCACGAACGTCCGTGTTCTACATGCGACACAACACTTTATGGTATGACGTGTCAAGGCCAAATGAATGCAACACACAAGGTAGTCCCTTAAATCTAGGTTAATTGTGTAAGAAAATAATACATAGCAGGAATATAACTGAACAGTAAGTTCTAACAGGTTATGCCATGTAACACAGTTTATTTTGCATAAAGAAATAATGAATAATGCATGAAATATGAGCTAAATAAATAAACACAAATGGCAAGGTGTCTTGCCTGGTAGGACGCCGGGTGTGCTGCGATGATCAAGGTGGCATGAACTGCGACTTCGGTGCAACAACTACACAAGGTGACCTGTGATGGTTTACGGACAGTTCCATTGGGTCCAAAAGGGTCAAATTAGTTAGGGTTGATAGGAGAAAGTACAGATTTGGCGAAGGAAGAGGAATAATAGGATTGGTCATAGATAGGAAAAATTCAAAAAAAAATTAGATAATAATATAATATAATTTTAGTAACGATTTTAGTACTTGAAAATATATTCTATATTAGTAAAAATAGTATTTTTTAAAATATTGAAAAAACAAAATCTCTTTTAGGCAAAAACTTTAAGTTTATAAAATAGATTTTTCTAGGTAAAACTATAATTTATAGCTAAAATGATATTGAGAAAATATATTTATTTTTTTTTACTAGAGATTCATTTATATTTGGAAGCTATACTTTATAGATCAAAACGGTTTTAAGAACTATTTGAAAATCAAACGAAATTATCTAGGCTTCAACTAAATTTTTCGAAATTACACAACTATATTGATTAGTTAGTAAATGGTAAAGCATACTAAATGTATAAAATATACACTTAACTATGTATTAATAATAATATTAAAAGAAAAGAAAAGAGAAAAATATCAAAGCAACACAGCTGTTGCTTGCCCCTTCTCTTTCGAGAGAGTCAAAAAGGGGAAGCAATCAAAACACAATAGTACAGGTAACAGAGGTCTCCTCTTCTCTTTCGAGAGAGAGAGAGAGAAAACCCACTATATTAGAAAAAGGAAAGAAAGGAGAAGGAAAAGAGGGAAAGGAGAACGGAGGGGTCGGCTCGCCTCTAGCAGCGGTGCGCGACCGTACGCAGTGGAGTAGACGTGAAGCTATCGACATCCGCGACGCACATGGAGGATGAGTGCCAGACAATGGAGATTACAGGGCGGTGATGTGAGGGCTCTGCGGTCAATGTGGCGGCTGCGGAGTGAAGGAGATAGAGGAGCGAAAGGCCACAAAATTTGGCACGGGGCGGCGGTCAGGCTGCTCACGCGACGGTCTTCTGTGGCTGAGGAGGCGCTCACCAGTGGGGGGGCCGACGGGAAGTCGGAGGACCAGGGCCGGGCTCGCGCTGAGAGGGAAAGGGCGGCGCCAGTGGTTTCGCCGCTGCAGGCACGCTGAGGCGGAGCCCGGGGCAAAGCCGGTGTCAGTACGACGCCGGGGATTCCATCCGTGCGCACGGTGGTCGCGACAAGGCTCTGGTGGTGGGATGGGCACGGCGCCCGACGGTCAGGTTTTCCAAATTCCCTTTCGGTTTCATAGTGTTGTGGGGGGTTTTGCCGAAAGTATGTGGAGGTAGCGGATTCTGGTGTGGTGGTGGTGGCGCTCGGCTAAGGTGGCCGGACTGACGGGGGTGGCGACGACAGATTTGGTGATGTCGGAGGGGGTTTTGGTTGTGTGGGCTGGTGGTGAGGAAGGTTCGATGATGTGGTGGTCGTGGCGAGGCTTGCCAGGTTGTAGTCGAGGTTAGGTCACGGCATGGATGCGGTGGCGGGTGGTGTTGTAATATGAGGTCCGGTACGGCGTGGAAGCTCGTCGGGGGTTGGTCGAAGTTTGGGGACTTGGTGGAGGCGGCCAAGTCCAAGGAGGCGGCTCGACTACGACTAGGGTTAGGGTTAGGGATTGCTAGGTATTGGGTTTTAGGTTTAGGTCTTGGTGTCTGGGAGGGAGGATGACATGTGTCCGTGTGTGGACACGAAGATGGTGACAATGTAAATATAATAGAGGAATTAGTGGAAAAGATGGAGACATGGACACGGTGCACTCATGTAGTTTGTGGTGGATGGAGTAATTGTGAAATCGTATTGTGGATGAGTACCTCTCCTTATATAGGAGGTGGAAATTCCCAGTTGGATAAGAATTATGATTTATTTAAACCCAATTAGATAATTCGATTATTAAATTTAAATCAGTAAAATCAAATCTAAATCCAAATTCAATTCTAACTTAAATCTAGGTAATCTAAACTCAATTTAAATATAAATTCTATATTTAAATTTAAACTATTTAAATTAAATCCATAAAATCAAATCAAAGATTTAAATTGCCACAATAATTTTAAAATATATTTTCTAAAAATACTTATAATATAATTTCAAAAATAACATTATTATTTAAAAATAAACTAATAAGATATTTATGAAATATATATGTATGCGAAAAGGATATTATTTATTATTAATAACTGTTATAAACGAAAGACTTTTTATAAATAAAATAAATAAAATAATGGACTTGGAAATGTTGGTATGATAGATAAAATAATTATTACATATATTATTTTGAAACTATAAAAATAGAAAAAATGTTTTTCTAAAAATATGTACGCTCGTACATATTCGCACTCATCGAGCAATTACGAAAAATGACTTTTCGCGCACGACGTACAATGCAACTAAGCGATGTACAATTACAAATAAAAAAATAATCAGTACCAAATTTAAAAAAAATATAGTAGAAATTTAGGGGTTTTATATCAACTAACACTGTGATGTTCGTGCCAACAATCCAACAGTCACATGACATTGGATAATGTGCCAATAAACACATACCATGCTACGGTCTAACATGTCGTGAGGGTCATGTACATCATGGTATCATACATACATATAGGCATTTACATGGATTAGATAAGTGTAGCCCTATACGTACGTAAGTACGTTACATTGTCGTAAAGCTCTCAATGGCACTAACCTACACACCGGACATGCATGTGACCTCTTAAACACGCATCTTGACGTCAAATAAAACTGAAATAATCATGAATTAAATTCTGAAATTATTATTAGTTAGTGAAGAATTACTAAAATAATTACCATTGCATGCACAAAGTTCTGTTGCGCATCGACTAGGTGTTCTAGCAACTTGACAACTAGTTTGTGCATGGAAAGTTGCCAACTTGCGTAAAATCTCATTTAATATATGAAAATATATTAATTAATATTCTGAAATTTATTATTTAATTTCCGAAATTTAGTTTTTAATAGTAAAAATAGCAACATGCATCAAACTAGGTTTAATATGGTTACCACGTTGTCATGCCTCAGATTTGTGTCATCTAAGAGTAGTTTTGCATATAAAATTAGGGTTTCTCATGCATGTGGATTTCATCATTGCCATCTAATATGTTTATGGTTTCTTACAAGCTTTCTCCCACGGAAAAAACTAAATACTAAATAAAAGTGAAGGAACTTACGTAATTGCGATTACGACGGAGGCTTTTCTTGCGACATGGACCTTTCGGAGCACCAAACAGACTCCAAACTTCACTAAACTTGAGAGGGTGCTCTGGGGCTTCATATATGGTGTAGAACTTCAGTTCGGATGGGTTTGGGGTGCTGTTTTCTAGCGTGTACAGCAGCTGCAACTAGTAGCACTACTTCGGTCAAAAAAGGGGCTCCACTACTAGTTTATGGTTTGTCGACTTGTGGGGGCTGTTTTGGTGTGGGAAGGAGGGGGAAGGAAGTGGAGAAGGAGAGGAAAAGGGGAAAAAGGTTGTGGAAGAGAGGGGGGAGGCTATAAAGGGTCGGACACAAGATGGGAGGAAGTTAGGGTTAGGGTTTTGAGAGGGGAGGCTTGGGCTTCATGTAAGAAGTCTGTTGTTGGACCCATGGTCGAGATTTAATGGGCTTTATCATATGGTTCAGACCTATGGGGTTTAGTTTATACCTTAGTAAGGCTTTGGGTTCACTTGGGTCAAGTTGTTTGGTCTTGGTTGGATTTGAGTGCAAGTGCACAAGAAGGTTCACTATCGGTGTCTTAACTAAAGTTTGTTGTCTATTGGTTTGTTGTGCGTATGCAAGGATTTTGTGTGCAATATAATATATATTATATATATATATATATATATATATATATATATATATATATATATACAAAAAATATATATATATATATATATATATATATATATTTTGTTTTTTTTTTAATATATATATATATATATATATATATATATATATATATGTATATGTATATGTATATTATATATATATTTTTTTTTTTTGTATATAATATATATATATATATATAAATATAATATATATATATATATATATATATATTGACTAGGGATTAGTGTGGGGTAGTGTACAGGTCTAATAGGAATTGGTTTGAGAGTCAAAGTAGGGTGTTTGGGCTCGGTTGGATTCAACAAGTCAAATAATGGTAGTTTTACGATAACGATGGTTCATGATGTTTGTTAATATTTATTTCATAGGTAAACACGCAAGTATGTAAGAATATAATCAAAAGATCCATAAAATTCAAAATAGTTGTCATAGTTTTTAGATAAAACGTCACTTGAATATCAAATAATATTGACACCTATATTATATATATGACAAATACTTACGAAATATATTTATTAAATTATTAAATAAGTACCCCATACACACATAAGATATATATTGGCGTAGACGTTTTTGGACACACCGTATGACTACATTGGCTTGGGTTCGGTTCGGGTCCAATCGGGCTAGTTTGGGTTTGGGTCAGGTCCGAGCTAGTTCGGTCTAACCGGGTCTCCTAAATGTCAATATGCTTAATAATAAAAAATTTAAATTATTTATAGGGTCATGTCACAACTTAGCCTGGTTTCCTAATTCGAACACACTTATGATTTCGCCTTCCCTACCATGGCTAATACACTAGTCGAGGCACACGACCATGTTATCCGTGCCACAAATCCTAGTCATCTTGTATTCCAAATCTTAATCATGACTAAAGCCATCTATCGTAATAACTATTTAATTAAAATATTTCTAAAAGTCCAAAAAGTCCTAAAAAAATAAATAAAAAATATTTTCAAAATATCGGAAAGAGGGGTTATACTTATGGACTCATGCCGCAAGAACATGCTTCCTGCAATCAAGTTGTGGCACAGTGCTCCATGCGTAGAGTGGACGCCTTTTATTACAGAGACGGATGTAGCTCAAAGAAAAGTACAGGATGCACAATTACTGGTACTGAACTTCCCCTCTCTCGAAGATAAAGGGAAGCGCGCATCCGGCAAGAAAGACGGAAAAGGAATACAAGCCATGACCGTCAACATCTCCAAAGGTTCGGCATCAGTGAACCCGAAGCCGACCGAAGCGCAAAGGCCGAAAGAGACCTACTTTTTTAACTACGAAGACACACTCGAACTCTTCGATATGTTGGTAAAGAGTGGCAAACTTCAACTCCCGCCACCTAAGTTTCATGATGAAGTGGGAAAGGTGGACAATCCAAAATACTGCCACTACGACCACTATGTCCACCATTCAACACAAGACTGCTACGTGTTGAAGAGACAAATCCATCGCCTCATCGATGCCAAGGTCATCTCACTCGAATACGAGGAGAAGACTGTTATCGCCAATATGGTCACTCTATAGTTTGGAAGTTTTTCGAGAACAGAGGCTCAAGATGGCATATCCCCATCCCGAAAGCCATGATGGAAGTCGTCAATCTTCCACCGGCCCATCCCATTTACGACGCCACGAGGCAAAGTAATGTGGATCCACCCTGATCTCGCCCCAGACATGATGGTGCCTACAGCACACTCTGTCAAGGGAAAAAAGTTAAGTCATGTCACATGGTTTCTACATCGACGGATGACAGTCTTGTTACCACTCGCTCGGCTTACCAGTGAGAAGAGAACCAGGCCCAAGAGGAGGAAACACCTCCACCTATTGCGGCCAACGCCCTAGATACGTCAGAAGTACCCGTCTCAAGTGCCTGCTGTAGATAACAGAAGCAGAAGGAGGTTCACTTTGACAAGCCTCTGAGAACAGACTTGGCAGTAGGGCCAATCAAGACCTACAATTTTAACATATTGGTGCAGCTGGCCAACATTTTGACTCGACTATCACTCTTTGAGCTTCTCTATCTCTCCAAAGAGACTCGAGACGCCCTCTGTGAAGCTTTACAGAACGCTGACTCCTTCCTCACTCAGGTGCAACCGCCCAAGAAGAACCCTGCTGAATGTCCATATTGTCACAAGCGTGGTCGAGGTGGTCCCTAACATCACCTTTACTCAGCAGGACAAGCTACTGAAGAACAACTGGCACAACCGATCCCTGTACTATACAGGGTACGTTGGTGCCATTAAGATGATTTCATCCACATCGACCAAGGTTTTTGTCTTATCATCATCCCTCGGAGTTTACTCCAAGCTTTGGGGATCCCGATGCATCGGCTGACTGTATCAAACACTATAATCAGCGGCTTCAACGCTGGGAAGAGTGACGGGTAAGATTCGCCTGAAATGTCAAATAGGTGATCTCCAGACTGACGTAACTTGCTACATCATTGATGCAGACATAAACTACAACATGCTATTGGGATGACCATGGATTCATGAATACGTGATCGTGCCCTCTACTCTCCATCAATGCATGAAGTATATGGCCAGCGACGGGACATCAAGACCAAATTCGCTGACATCGATCCCTTCCAAAGACTCGAAGGATACTGAACAGATGCTAATCTGTATAAATCAGTCCTATCGAACGACGACGCCAATGATGCCAACAACCAAATAGAGAGCAGCTATCGCTGAAGAACTGTTGAAGGTTCGATTAAAGGGGAAACCTCCCAAGATGTCGGCTTCCCTCGTCATCAAGCTCCGAGGCAAAGCTTCGGATCGATCATCCTCAACCATGTCAGAGGCTAGCCGGGAGCCCATGCAAATAAGACTTTCCCGGAAGGCTCTAAAGCCAACTATGAGGTCACACGAACCTCCGACTGCAGCCTCCTTGGTAGTTAAGCTGAAGGGAAAACGTCCTCCACCTTCCTCCGAGACAGCTTGGGAGACTACGTATGCACCAATATCGAGGCATACACTTTAGATGATGTAATCCCTCGGAATAAGATTTTATATTTTATTAATAGGAAGTTGTCTTTGAATTACTTTTGTGCGTATTGGAACACTAGGTATTTCTTAGACAATGCTCTATATATGCTGCAAACACAAGTGACAACCGCTAATCTCGCAAGCCGAGTTGTCCCTTCTCAAGGTGCCTACTTCTTGGTTCCAACAACAAAGAAGGAGGAGGAACCCATCATCTTCGACCGATTAGAGCATCCGTAGCGGCTGGCTCCGACAGAACCAGAACCCGATAACGGCAAGATGCAACTTTATCGTTACACTGCTCAAGCCAAAGACCTCATCTAGAAAATGGATTACGACTTGAACAATGACAGAGGACTGACCTATGGCAAAGGCCGACGTCTTCCCTTACAACTTCGTGCCCCGAAGAAAAAGTCCTAAAATTACTACCAAGGCATTTGTCGGGGGTTGGGTTACGTTACACCCACAACAACGTCAGAGAGCTCTGAACCGGAGGTCCCGATGCATTCACATTCCTCGGACTCCTCAACTTGGGACTCTCATACCAGTATCGGCCAAGCCTTCAAAAAGATAATGTCTGTCAATATGGTCTCCATAGATCCTCCAATCGAGGATGAAGACCAAATGCTTGAATACCTCGAAGATGAACCATAGGCTCAGCGCATCGGATCCCAATGGGAATGGCGCTTCGAACAACGCGAACCTCCCACTAAAGACAAAGTTGTCCAAGTCGAGCTAGGAAATGAGGTTGCCCCTAAACCCATCTTCATCAGCAAAAGCTTGACAGGAGAAGACAAAGAATCTCTGATACTGCTTATCCAAGAATACATCAATGACTTTGTATGGAGCTACGAAGACATGTCGAGTTTATACCCACAATTCGCCATGTACCGTCTCAATATCCTACCCGATGTTAAACCTGTTAAACAGCAACAATGGCATTTTTGCCCCAACATCATGGTTGCTATCGATGAGGAAGTCGACAAACTCATAGAGACCGGCTTCATTCGCAAAAAATAACACCCAGATTGGGTGGCCAACATTGCTCCGATCACTAAGAAGAACAAGAAAATTCGGGTCTGCATAGACTTCAGGGATCTCAACTCGGTATGCCCAAAAGACGAGTTTTCCCTCCCGATTACCGACGTGATGATCAACAACACTTGTGGCTTCGAGCGTATGTCCTTTATGGATGGTTTCTTAGGCTACAACCAAATCAAGATGTTTTTCGAAGACGAGAAGCATACTTCATTTTGGACTTTAAAAAGGATATATTGTTACACAGTGATGCCCATCGCGTTGAAGAATGCGGGAGCAACATACCAGTGGACAATGAGCACGATATTTCACAAGCACCACCAAAAAATGATAGAATGTTACGTTGATGACATTGTCGTCAAAAGCAAAAAAAAATTTAGTCACGTGGATGACTTGAGAACAGTGTTCGACTTAATGCGAACACATCAACTGAAGATGAAATCGACCAAGTCATTTCTGGGAGTCTCTAGTGGTAAGTTCATAGGCTTCATCGTCACAGCCAAGGGTATTCGTATTGACCCTGAGAAGACTAAGGCGATCTTGGACATGGATCCTCCGAAGAATCTCCGCGAGCTCCGAGGCCTGCCGGGGTGCTTGGCATATATCAGAAGATTCATAGCAAATCTCTCTAGTAGATGTCAACCTTTCACCAAACTGATGAAAAAAATGGTTTACTTTTGTTGGGACAGAAGAATGCCAGTACGCGTTCGACGACATCAAGAAATACCTCACTAGTCCTCCAGTACTAGTAGCACCAGTCGTAGGAAGACCCTTCCTGCTATACGTCTGAGCTACGGACTATTCTTTCGGTGCTCTACTAGCCCAAAGAAGCAATAAAGGCCACGAACAGACAATCTACTACCTTAACAGGACCATGATTGGAGCCGAGCATCGGTATAATCCTGTAAAGAAGGAGTATCTTGCTCTGCTTTTTGCCATCCAAAAGACACGCCACTATGTGGCCGGACAGATGATCCACGTTGTCTTCTAGGTCAATCCCCTCAGGGTCCTCATGACCAAGCCAGGGGCCTTAAACTCACGGTTAGCCATATGGGCGATACTTTTGACTCCTTATGACATGATATTCGTCCCACAAAAGGCAGTCAAGGGCCAAGTATTGGCCGACTTCTTGGCGGCACATCCTATGCCAGAGACATCAAGGCTCTATGATGACATTCCCGATGAAGTCCTAGAGTCCAATACCGTCTCAGATAATTCAGTTTCTCGAATGTTCTTTAACGGTGCTTCAAGAACAGGACCCAAAGGTGAGACCGTTACAGGGGTTAGAGTGGTCCTCATCACTCCCGACGGCTTCGTCATCCACCATGCATATTCTCTTTTCGAGTCATGCACCAATAACGTAGCTGAGTATAATGCTCTCATCATCGGACTCCAGCTCGCTAAATAGCTGGGGGTTGACTGTATCGAGGTCTATGGTGACTCAAAATTGATTATCAAATAGGTTCGAGGACAATACGAAGTCCGACATGAAGATCTAGTTCTATACCACCAGGCAGTAATCAATATCATCTCTACCTTCACAGGGTTCTTTATAGAACACGTACCTCGATTGCAGAACTTGGAGGCCAATGCGCTAGCTGGCCTCACTGCTTCTCTAGCAGCTCCTGTTGGAACCCAATATATCATCACGATAATGGGTCGAGAGTTGGTTTGCCTAAAAAATAATCTACATACGTATCTACGTTACTCTGTACAAATGGACACTAATATTGACGTTCAGGACTAGCAATTCACATTCATAGACTATGCAGTCTATGGGATCTTACCTGAAGACCTGAAGGAAGCTACTTTTGTCAAGAGACATTCTCTCCGGTTCTTTTACGACACAGTTACTAAGATGATATATCGTCGTATGAAGACCTGAAGGAAGCTACTTCTGTCAAGAGACATTCTCTCCGGTTCTTTTACTACACAGTTACTAAGATGATGTATCGTCGTTCATACGACGGGCTTCTCCTGCGATGTCTATCCAAGACAGAAGAACAAGAAGCACTTAGGGAGGCACACGATAGCACCTGTGGAGCCCGTCAGCCTGATCCCAAGTTACAGGACCGACTGCGTCGTATGGGCTACTACTAGCCCATTATGATGGCAGATACCGTTGATTACACAAAGAAGTGCTAGGTATGTCAGTTGTATGGTGACTTCATCCATCAACCTTCAGAGTTCCTACACCCCACGATGACCACCTGGCCATTTGAAGTATGGCGAATGGATATCATCGGACTACTCAGTCCACCATCCTCCAGAGGACAACATTTCATACTCGCCATCACCGACTACTTTTCTAAGTGGGCAGAAGTAGTACCTCTGGCCGAGGTGAAAACCACTAACGTGATTATCTTTGTCAAACATTACGTCATATATCCTTTCGGAGTATCCAGAACAATTATCCATGACAATGGTCCATAGTTCGTGAGCCACGCATTCCATCGGTTCTGTGATAAGAATCGAATACAGAATGTGGCATCAACGGCTTAAAATCCTGCAACAAATGGGCTAACCGAAGCATTCAACATGACTATCGTCAAATTACTTAAGAAAGTCGTTTCTTCTAGTAAGCGCAACTGGAATGAGAAGCTTGGCAAATTTCTGTGGGCTTACCGCACAACCGTTCGAGCACCCATGGACAACACACTATTCTCTCTTGTCTATGGAAGCGAGGCAGTGCTTCCCCTGGAGATCTAGATCCCATCTTTATGGGTAGCCATCAACAACCAGCTGAGTGACAAAGATAATCAACACCAGTGGCTACAAGAGTTAGAGGCATTGGATGAAAAATGTCTGCTAGCTCAGCAACGAATCGAGATTTACCAAGCTCGGATTTCCAGGGCCTTTAACAAAAAGGTTTGGAAAAAAACTTTCCAAGTGTGCGACCTCGTCTTATCAGTTCGAAGACCGATGGTAATGACTCACAAGACGACTGAAAATTTCGAGGCCAAATGGGAAGGACCGTTCGTCATAGAGACGGTCTACTCTAATGGTGCCTACCGACTAGCCAAACCAAACGACAAATTGCTAATGATGCCAATCAATGGCAAGTTTCTCAAGAAGTACTATGTCTGAGGTTCAAACAAGCATAGACGCCCACACACCCTTGGGCGTTCCTGAATTCCGTTAAAAGAATTTATCCCTTTTACAATCACCATTAGTAGATAAGACATTTCACATCCACACTACTTATAAATTATTTTTCTACACCCTAAACGAGGTTCGCGTCTAGCACGTCCATATTACCTCTGGGTAGTTGACTCTTCTATGACAACCTTGTATTGTCATAAACTATTTAGAAAACATTTCACATCCATACTATCTCTGAATTATTATTCTACACACTAGCGAAGATTGTGCCAACCATGTCCATATTACCTCTGAGTAGACATTCCTTCCATGACAACCCTCGTGGTTGTCATAATTATCTGTAGAACCTTTCACGTCCATATTACATCTGAGTCGTTCTATACACCCATAGAGTCTATCATGGCTATGTCCATATAACCTCTGAGTAAGAAAAGTCCTACCACCAAAAAAATTTCATATTTACCATGTCCATATAACCTTCGAGTAAACATCTTATCCCCAATGGAGTTATCTCCATCCCCTCATGTCATGCTACCTCTGAGGGAATTCTCATTATAGTACAAGAAAGTTCACAGCAAAAAGACAAGCACAGAGACAAAGCCAAAAATTTTGTCTATAAAATAGAAGGGTTTTCTTTCTTTGTTTACAAAAGTAGTCTCTCGCAAACTGAGAGACAAAAAAAACAAAAAAAAGTCAAAATTGGGAAGACTGATGCATAAGTCCTTCTAGTCGGCTCCGTAAAAAGAGCAATCTAGGGGCCAACCAATGCTTGGGCTCGGCGCTCGGCCTCTTGATGACGACAAGCTTCATCTTCAGCCGGGGACAGGTTTTGGCACGCAAGAACCAGTTCCGTCTGGCGCATACCAATACTCTCCTTTTCTCGAGCTAAAGTCTCGGAGCGCTGACGGAGGGCCTCTTCCTCGTCCCTCGACTTCTCCAAATTGCTCTCCACGACTGCTAAGTCTCTTCTAGCCTTCGGATCTGCTCCAGGAGGGCCTCACACTGATCTTTTGCGGGTGCATGATGACAGACCCGAGCCTCTTCTGCGTCGGTCACATCCTCGATCGCAATCTCGACCTCGGCCGGCCTGTCAATCAAGGCCCAACTTTTTTGCTCATGCTGGGATGATTCGGAAGCCATCCTCTCTAGCTCTGTAGCAACTAGAGTCAGAAGACTGCGCTCGAGATTTTGAAGCTCCAAGGCAGTATCTTCCAACTCGGCCAGCAGATCGTCAATCGCGTCTGCCGTCGCCTCACACTCCGGATAGCCGCGTAAGGACACCAATTAGGTACTCACTATAGACCGGGCCTGCCTAAGCGACTGGTTATTCCATAGGATACCCTCAATCCCACGTGTCAGATCATGACGAATGGTGCTCAGAATGAGATTGGTATAATAAGCATTATCGGCCAAACTCATCGGAGTCACCGAAGAGGCCGTAATAAAGGGTCCTGGGGCAGTAACGATAGCCAACACATGTCTATTATGGGTGGTACCATAACTATAGTAGATGTCACAGGTATTTAAGGTGGGACAGATGGTGCCATGATTATAGCAAAAGCTGTTGGCGGTGCAGCCGACACTATCTGCGACATAGTTCGCTCTTCAATGGACGCCCTAGCTGGTTCTTCAGCCATTTCTACAACCAAAGTCGTATGAACCAAAGTTTGAGCAACCTCAACGACCGTTTTCTCAATGATCGGCATGACTAACTCCTCAGTAGTCTTCTCAACCGACACTTCACCAGCCGGCTCATCAGCAGTCGTCTCATCCGGTTCTTCTACAGTAATGACACCAGCAGGCTCATCAGTCGCACCAGTGCTCTCAACTATCATCTCCGTGGCCACCACACTTTGGACCTTTGTTATCGTCTCATTAGCAGTCGTGTCAAATTGTGCTACATTGGTCTCCTCCTCTCCCGGCGCAACGGGACTATCCTCAACCCTTATCTCGACAGAGGGAGGAGACACGATGGGAGGATCTTGGATAAAACCTTCAGCATCCATATCCCCTCGACCCATCATGGGCACAGACATCGAAATACTACCCTCGGCTGCCACCATGTCGACCTCGTGTACCTCCGCAAGCTCATCCTTAATCAGTCGCATGAAAATTTCTTGCTGAAGCGAAGCCAACGGCTTCGAGGAATCCCAAGCCTCATACTCGAAATGGCGGGAGGAGAGGCACCTTTTGAGCTAAAAGGATCGTCAGCTGTAGTTTCCCCCCTCGGTCCCTATACTTCGGGACACCTCTAGGACAGGTTCCTCGGAAAGATCCTTGAGTCTCTTGGACCATGTGGGCCCCACCTACATAAACAAAGCAATAGTAAAAAAAAGTACGGAATAAAACCTCAAAAGAAAATACTAAGACTTACCCGTGAAGAAGATGTCACTACCACTTTTCTAGATTAGGGGTATTTTGGTAATTGTGTGATTTTTGAATTTTGATAATATTTTAATTGGTGCTTTTGTGTTAGTGGTTGGTTTAACCTTAGCTGACCATGATTAGAGACTAACCATGACTTTAGAAACTTAATTATCAAGTTAGATTTGAATTTTTAGTTTTAGTCTTAATTAGGAAACTTTTGAATTCATTTTCGACTATTTAAATATATTGCTTTTTAGGATTTTACTAAAAGGACTTTCTATCGGACGTTAAATGAATTATGGCCTATACCTAAGCCTTTACCTAACCCTAACAGCAGCTAGTGGCCGGCCAAGCAGCCCCCCTCCTTATGTTTATACTTTGTAGCCACCAAGCCTTTACAAACCCTAGAAATTGCCACCTTCCTCAAAGTATCCCCCATTCTCCATCTCTCATCCGATTTGTACCAAACAAGCTTTATTGCGATCCTTGGGAGTAGAAGAAGTTGCTGGAGGCTACCTAGCGAGGAATTGGGGGATTTGGACCGCAGAAAATCGACGTCGGGATGTTTGAAGGCTTTTTACATTGAGATTTCGACTCTCAATAGGTAAAATCTTTTAAACTCCTTTAAATCCTAATTTTTCTTCATAGATGCATGCATCTAGGTACCCTAGACCTGTAGATGTAGTTTGGTAGGATTTTATGTCCGTTCGATAGGCGTATCGGATGTATGTCGGTGTATTGAAATACGTGTTCGATGAAATGTCTCATAGAAATAAACGTTGATGTTTCTCAAAACTAATTTCACGAATTTATTGTTGTTTATATGTGGAACAAGTTTTGTGAAGACAAATTATGATTTGACACGATTTTTATGTCCAAATCGGACATAGGGACACGGGCACGGGACCCTCGTGCGTGTCCTGCTGCTCGAGTGGCGTAACTCGATGGACACGACACGGTTTAGGCTAAAAGTTTGTGGACACGTGGGGGAAACATCTCCCCATGTGATTCTAAAGTTTCACGAGGTTTCGTGGAGTGTACGTGGAGAAATCGAGGCCGCACGGGTTTGGCTGACACGACGCACGCGTGAAAAACGGCTCTAATGCGGGTTCGTAACTCGCATACTAGGACACTTGGATATGTAACAGTGTGTCAACCACGAGCCCTACACCCCCTCTACACATGGACACGAACACGTGGCCACTGGTGCACTGTGTCGTGTCCTGCGGGGGCCGACACCTCCGTACGAGGCCGCACATGCACGCGACAACAGCCCCCGCTGACATGATGCTCGTGTGACGCTGGGACCCTACGTGGACACGTGCTAGGGTGTCAACTATCGAGACCTAGACCAAATCTAGCTATGTGCACGAGCACGAGGTTCCCCGTGTCGCATGTCGAGTCCAATCGAGGCTGACATGGCCGCACGAGGCTGTGTTTCTACAGCTTTTTGACACGTTGAATTGAGTACTGACATGGGCTTTTGGACACGATTCTGCCACTTTGTTGGACACAGTGACACCCCCACATGTTGACACACATGTGGGCCACCTTTTCCATATTTTGTTTTGAATATATATTATATTTTTTTTTTGAATATATATTATATATATATATATATATATATATATATATATATATATGTATATTTGTATGTATCGGAGTATGTATGTATATATATATATATATATATATATATATATATATATATATATATATATATATATATATATATATATATATACATACATACATACATACATACATACATACATGTATATATATACATACATACATACATACATACATACTCCGATACATACAAATATTTTTTTTTTTATATATTTATATATATATATATATATATATATATAAATATATATATATATATATATATATATATATATATGTATATATATATATATATATGTATATATATTGTAGAAGCATGAAAATTTCAGAAGACTGGACATATGCGCCCAAGTCACCAATGAGCCTTATGCGCCCAAGTCATTAATGAGCCTTATGCGCCCAAAGCTTCCAGCAAGCTCATATGCGTCCAAGCTCCATTGAGGTCATATGCCCATGCGCCCAAGACAAACTCCTCCAAAAGGGGGGCACATAGCCCTATTTCAGGCTATGCGCCCAACCCAGAACTGTCCCTGACTCGGTCAAAGCCACGATCAAAACGTGCACCGGAGCATACGACCACGTCAGCACCACGATCAACCTACGACCACGCAGCCTGCATGCGTCTACATCCTATGCGCCCAAAGTAGGACCATGCGCCCACATGAAAACTAGCGTGTTTCCTCATGTGGGTGCATAACATCATTCCAGCTCAAGAACTACTATAAAAAGGGGTCTTATCCCTCTTCAAAACACAGAACGGAGAGCATTTTCAAGAGCCAAATTGCTGCACTTCTTGCCAGTGAGCCGAGAGTTAGCAATTTTCTTAGGTTTTCTTCCACTTTTGTAATCGGAGTGTCAACGGAGTAAAGGAGCAACTGACGTTCGATCTCCATCGTCGTATTCCCCAGGATTCTTTTTGTACTCGAGGATCCTCAGCGCAGGATCTCTCAGGCGTACTCGATTTGTGGTGCCTTGTACCAATAATGAAAAGATAGCATTTTTTCTTCTTTTTGTGTGTGTCCATAAAAATGGCGACTCTGCTGGGGACTACCTTTTCCTTCTACGAGAAGGTGGTGATGCAATCCGATACTAACAAAGTGAGGAGCACTCAGAAGATCCTGATCGTAAAATTTGATCAACAGGCGTTCAAAGAGATGCTCTCGAGGGACGGCTCTACTCCCTCAAAATCAGCAAAGCCAAACAAGTCTCGTAAGACATGGCTTCTGAAGGCTCGCAGTACATATCCTGCCAGTGTCATAGCAGATATGCAACTGAAGAACTCTGTCACATGGGCGCATGGCTCTGCCACAGAAGCTCCACGAACGAAGAAGGCTCATACCGTTCTGGCCTTTACTAGCCCAGCAACTTCTCTCTTGTGTAACCAACAACAAAGCGTTCAACGCTCGAGACTTGGCAAAGGAAAATACTATGATGCCAAGAATCAGAGTGTGCGACACTCTGGGCAAACCCAGCGAGGCTCACAAATAAAATAGGCGAAGCTGGAAGAAAACAGCGCTGCTCCACCAAGCATGCGCCTAAAGCTATGCGCCCAAGGGGGTGTGTGGGCGCATAACTCTAATCAGAAGGCCCCTGTCTTCGACAGATTAGGCATCCAGGGTCATGCGCCCAAGCCTATGTGCCCAGGTTCAACTGATCCATACTATGCGTCCACATCGAGGAAGCTCAGACGTGCTGCCAAGAACCATGCATCCAAAAGCAGACTCCAGGGCCTATGCGCCCATATAAAAAAGATAGGCCCCAATGCGTATAGCACGGGGCTGTCTTCAAGGTCATCATAGAACTTAGGTATGGAGGTTGCCCCCGCACGTGAACTAAGTCTGGATGTGCCAACTCTCCTTACAAATCCACGTGCAAAGCTCGGCGATGCATGTAAAATGGGTTTTAAGGCAAAACTTCCTTCTGCTGACTTTCGCAACATGATAAATCATAAGCGTAATGCGAGGGAAGACACATCAATTCATGGTGCACATCCATGCACCAGCATTATCATCAACTGTTGCTGCTCCAAAGCAACGAGAGTGCCTCAAAGGCTGTCCGTGTTTCGACGACTGCATTTCTCTGACGATGAAAAGCCGCTGTGTGTTTCTTCCAACATGGCTTCATGGGGTCCCCCCTACGGAAGCCCCAATCAAAAATGGTGGACCATGAACCCAACTTTTTCTCTCAGTTCTGCGAGAAGAAGAAGAAGTAGTTTACCAACAGATGGCCAGCAGGCTGTCACATCTGAAGGAGTCTATATGGGTACTCGGTCAAAGGCGAGATTCCGTATAGATGAAGAGGACTCCCAAGCTGAGGGTGGTATTCCTTCAAAGTCTGAAGCGGATGACCTTCACACTGGGGGTAGCCTTCCAGAGGACGATGATCTCTCCAAGTCTGATGGCGACTATCTACCTCCCTAACCTGAAGATGAGGGACTTGTCAACTCAGAGACAGACAATATCAGCACCAGTTGTAATGTTTTCTCTGTTCATCCTTGCATGTTATCTACATACATGGCAGACGGAGAAAGACATGAAGAAACCAGTGATCAGACCAGCAAACGGCTAGAGGGTCTTAAAACAGTATTTGCCAAGATCACTGATATGCTTACCAGTATCATGGCGGTCCAAGCTGCTGGGGCTGTTCCTCCACCTTAACAAAATGTCTCGGCTCATGTTAGTCCGGCTCATAGCAACAACCCTCCTTCACTACAAAAGGAGTTTTATTCCGTTGTGCCTCCTCCAAATCTTGCAAATGCTGGAGGTGGTCCTTCACCAACAACGCATGACAACCGTACAGCAGTCGTTTCCCAACACCTACTCAATCTACAGTATGCAATTGATTCTTTGGTTGCCCGTCTCGATACCATCTCACACAAAGACGAGCTTCAGAAGATGGGGATATCTCAGCCTTATCCTCCTGAATGGAAGAATGCTACTTGCCCTCCTAACTACAAGCCATTGGCGCTAAATTCATTTGACGTGTTGACTTCTCCTCGACAACACATGACATACTTCAATACGCAGACTCTACACTTACCCAGGAATGATCCGTTCTTGTCAAAGTTGTTTATTAGCACCTTACAGAGGATAGCTTTTGAATGGTTCTGTAGTCTGCCTGACGGTTGTATCAATTCTTTTAAAGACTTGGAGAGGTTGTTCCTCAACAGGTTTTACGAGAGTGGCATGCATGTTAGTATGTCCACCCTCATCGAGACCAAGCAAAAGAGGACTGAGTCTGTTATTGCTTTCATCGAACGCTTCAGGCAGCTAGCATTGAAGATGCCCTTCGGCATACCAGACTCAGAACTTATGGATACTTGTCGATATAACTTCCTTCCTACAATGTAGTTTTGTCTGGGTATACATAAGTATGATATATGGCCCGCTTTCGTTGGGGCCGCTAATGCTACTAAAAATAACGTTCCTAATCTGGAATTACTGGGGTTGAAAACACCCAAATCTGAAGACAAGGGCAAGCATCCTTAAACTATCCCTGTCTGTGGGGGTAAAAGGAAGGAAGTCCTGAAGGTCGACACTTCCATTGGAGCTTCCAATTCTCAGGGCGCCTTCGACACGCCTAAGGAAACCTTCTCCTTTGATGAAGACGACGTCATTACCATTTTTCACACATTGACGAAGGGTAATAAACTGACATTGCCTCCACCACAACGTCCTGCAGAGGAAAACCAACTCAATGATCCCAAGTATTGTCTTTATCATCAGTACGTGCATCATTCCACCAAGGATTGCATTGTCCTAAAGAAAAAGATACAACAGCTTATCGACAGCCAAGTGATCAACCTCGAAGCTGAAGACAAGGTCGTATCTTCTAACATGATCTCCCTTCAGTTTGGTGACTTTCTTTCCACAGTAGTCCCGGACGGCGTGGTCCCGATCCCTAAGGCAATAATGGAAGTCATCAACTAGCCGCTAGCTCGCAATTCAACCTTGGTGCCACTCACGACTGAACGTGGTGAGATCATGTGGGTCCATCCGGACCTCATGCAAGAAGTGACGCAGGAGGTGGTATCTACTAAAGCAAAAAAGGGTAAGAAATATAAGTCATGCCGTATGGTGTCTTCTCCCATCTACGAAGTTCTATCTGGCGAGACGCGATGTGAAAAGGCTTATCTATGGACTTACGACCTCGTACAAGAAGAAGCAGTACCTTCTCAAGCTTCTGCTGCCCCCACAAGTTCAGAAGCCGGCCCGTGTAAGCCTTCAACTACCGACAAAGCCAAGCTGAAGGAGGCGCGATTTGACAAGTCTCTGAAGGCGCCAGCTCCCGAAGGCATGGATCGGCCCTACAACTTTGACATACTGACACAGCTGGCCAATACACCTGCCAGGTTGTGTCTGTTCGATCTATTGTGACTCTCCAAAGAAATGCGCAAGGCCTTAAGTGTCACGACCTGCACCCTAGAGTAAGGGCACGAGACGTGGGTACGTCCAGCCTACGCCGCAGTGTCGGCGGTAGAACGCTGTCCTAGGTCATAACATCTAACAATTGAAGGTAATAACAGTTATACTCCCCGAATGGGGGTGACATAACAGTAATATAACTCAACCACAGCTAAGGTAGAACAGGTAAGATAGATAGATAATGAAAGATAACAATATCCAGAACAGAGAATCACAGAGATACAATCCAGAGTTCTAAGTGTCTAAAATAAATACATCTCAGAATATCTCAAGTCTAGTACAATAATCCCAAAATAGTAAGACAATCCTAAACTAATGGAGTGTCGTCTACAGCTAATGGATCCTGCTGCTGGTCCAAATCTGGGCACTCATCTAGTGTGGCACCGTAGTACGTTGGGCAGAACGCCTCAGCCTCGTCCTCTGTAATATTTCAACAGGTCCAGTCAGGACGGGAACGAGCACATATCTCTCAACAGTTCATATCAGGTTAGGAGTATAAATCATTGCAATAGAGTAAAATACAGGAAGTGCTGAATGGAAGTACAAGTAAAACAGGAGATATTTGTAACTGGAAATAGATACATGATAGTAAAGACTGTAAGTGACTACGTGATTTAGAGTACAATATGGTTATGTAAACGGCTTAGGGGCACATGAATACAAATAAGGAGCACATGAATACCTACTGGGGATTGTGTCCACATAACCAATTCTACTCACCCCGCCTCAATCAATACACAAGGATCCGTTCAAGTTATGTCATAAGCACATGAATACAGCTAAGATACGTGAACTCATGAAATGAGTAGTACATGAGCACATGATAAGCATATGAAGCACATGAGGACATGTAAAAATATGAACTAGTACGAGTACAAGGAGTACGTGATGCACATGATAAAGTACATGAACATGTAATACCCGATGCACCCGTAGAGGGATAACATCTCAGGAAGGGATCCATATAGTACTAATCCGTGAAGATACGTGTCAGCATCATGTAGAGTAATCTAGAGCATGAATATATCCAGACAGGTATGAAAAGATCAGAGAATGTACTCGCCTGCTATCTGAAAGTCCGAAATGAAAGTACTGTCCGAGGAGTGGTGTCTGGCTCCTATTTAGAACAGTACGAGTCACAACAAGTCCAGAATGATAATACAATGCAAGTTAATGCATTCTATATGAAACTAGGTCAATCTAGACCAAAGTCAACTCTTGGTCAACTCTGGTCAACCCTAGAAGTCAAACTAGGTCAACCAAGTCTAATCTAGGTCAAACTAGTCTAATTTAGGTCTGACAAGACTATTCTAGGTTTACTATGACTAAACTAGGAAATACCATGCTAAGCCATGCCTATACATATAACCAATATCATAAAACAATCTACTACCCAATATATATATAGCCTATCTCATACACACCCACATCCTTTTGCACACATATACACTGTCTTTCAATTGACTGAACATCAGATGGCATTCCTTGTTACTTAAGTGAGGCATTACTACATGCTGACTCTTATCTCGCTGAAGCCAAATCCCCCGTTAAAGACCTGTCTCCTGTCCCCACTGCCACAGTACTATGGAAGTGGAGCCCAACATTACCTTTTTACAGGAGGACATGCTACTAAAAAATAATCGTCATGATAGACCTTTGTACTATATAGGGTATATCTGGGCGATTAAGGTGGATCGGATGCACATCGATCCTGGTTCCTCCCTCAGCATCATTCCTAGAAGTCTGCTTCAAATTCTAGGAATCCTTCTGCACAAGCTATCTGCAACCAATACAACTATCATGGCTTTCAATGCTGGGAGAAGCCACCCGCTGGACAAGATCCGTCTCAAGTGCCAGATCGGTGATCTCCGAACGGAGGTTTCTTACTATATGATGATGCCAATGTATCCTACAAAGTCTTGTTGGGACGTCCGTAGATACACGAGAACATGATCGTTTCTTCCACACTTCATCAGTGCTTAAAGTACGTCAACAGCGATGGCGTCGTGAAGACGGAGTTTTTCGATGTCCATCCTTTTAAGGGTTTCGAAGCCTACTATGGAGATTCGGTACTTTACCAATCTCAGCCCTCCAAGGATGACGGCAACGAAGCTGACGATGAAGCTGAAGCAAGTTCATCCTCCAATGATGGTCCCTTGATTATCCGAGTCAAAGGATATACTACTCTAAAAAGTACTCCGAAGTCTCTCATAATCTGGGTGAAAAAGAAGAACCCTGATAAGGTCAAACCGTTGACCATCACTCTCCGTAAGACACCTCGGGTGGAACTTGCTGAAGTCCGTCCTCCCAATCCTGAAGAATTACCATACATGGTGAACTTGGCCAAGATTGTGGCTCCTATTCCAGATGATGATCCCCTCAATGAGTATATCCATGCTCATAATAATGTACCTTCAGCGGATGATGTTATCCCTGAAGAAGAACTTGCGTATTTTCTAAGTAAAGGTTTATCTTTGAATTACTTCGATGTCTATCCATCTATAAACCACTACATAGATACGATATACGCTCTAGAGCATGGCATAGGACCACACCTCTGTATGCCGATCACGATGCCTCACCTACGAAAAAAAGTTTACCCAGAAGATATCCCCTACTTCATCGTTCCAGCCAGAAAGAAGGGTGAAGAACTAATCATCTTGGGTCAAATAATTGGCGAAAGAAAGTTCGTTCCGGACTCTACTTCTCCCAAGCGCGACATGGAAGCTGACTATGACTCTGGGAAAATTCAACTTTTTCGATATAGTTGGCTGGCCAAGAAAATCATCCAGAACATGGGATATGACATCAAAAGCAGCCATGGGCTAAACTACAGTCGGGGACGACGGTTGCCAATACGTCACTTTGCTCCTCCCGGCAAACCCGAGATCTACTATCAACGAAACGGTATTGGTTTGGGTTATGTCACTCCTCCAACAACTCCCGAAATATCAGATGATGAAGCAAATCATTGTTCTCATTCGTCTGATTCCTGACTCGGGAATTCAGACTCCAGCATTGGCGACATATTCAAAGCAACTCTGTCCGTCAACATGGTTTCAGTTGACCAAATTGTAGACGATGTCCAATCGATCGAGCTTAAACAATGGACTCGAAAGATGGATACTAGGTGGGAGCTGTATTTCGAACAACGTGAACCACCTACTGAAGACGAAGTCGTCCAAGTCAATTTAGGAGATGAATCATCTTTTAAACCAATCTTCATCAGCAAAAGTCTATCTGGCGATAAACGACAATCTCTTATAAAGCTTATAAGAGAATACATTGACGCCTTTGCATGGAGCTATGAAGACATGCCAGGCTTGGACCCTAAAGTCGCCATGCATCGCCTAAATATTTCGTCTAAAGCTAAGCCAGTGAAGCAGCAGCAACGACGATTTCGACCAGATGTCATGGAGGCTATCGAGAATAAAGTCAAGAAGCTCATTGCCAATGGATTCATTCACGAAGAACAACACCCTGACTGAGTTGCCTATATTGTTCCAGTCATAAAAAAGAAGGGTAAAGTTCAAGTCTGTATCGATTACCGTGATTTGAACTACATATGCCTGAAAGACGAATTCCTTCTACCGATCACTGACGTATTGATCGATAATACTTGCGACTTCGAGCGGATGTCCTTCATGGATGGGTTCTCAGGCTACAACCAGATCAAGATATTCTCCGACGATGAGAAGCACACATCTTTTCGAACCCCGTTGGAGGTATACTGCTATACGGTGATGCCCTTCGGATCAAAAAATGTAGGAGCGACATACAAGCGAGCCATGAACATAATTTTTTATGATCTTTTGCGCAAAATAGTGGAGTGCTACGTAGACGATATTGCAGTTAAAAGTTGTCTCAAGGACAACTACCTCCAAGACTTGATAACGGTGTTCGAACTAATGCATGCACACCAACTCCAGATGAATCCAACCAAGTCTTTTCTAGGAGTCTCCAGCGGCAAGTTCCTTGGTTTCGTCATCACTTCAAAGGGTATACAACTTGACCCGAAGAAAGTAAAGGCTATCCACGATATGCATCCTCCAAGAAACCTCAAAGAGCTACGTGGACTACAAGGAAGGCTAGCCTACAACAGACGATTCATTTCGAACCTTTCTGGAAGGTGTCAACCATTCACTCAGCTCATAAAAAAAGGCGTATCTTTCGTCTGGACTGAACAATATCAACGTGCATTCGACGATATCAAGAAGTATCTCACAAGCCCCCCAGTATTGGTAGCTCTAATAATGGAGAAGCCCTTCTTACTATATGTTCGTGTTATGGATCATTCTCTTGGCACCCTATTAGCTCAGAAGAATGAAGGCAGCCACAAACAGGCAATCTACTACCTCAGCCGCACAATGGTGGGTGCCGAGCACAGATACACACTTGTGAAAAAAGAATGCCTTGTACTGGTATTTGCCATCCAGAAGACATGCCACTATGTGTCTGGGCAGACTATCCACAATATATCTAAAGTCAACCCTCTCAAAATACTCATGACTAAACCAAATTCTTTCAATTCTCGTTTAGCTACATGGGCAATGCTGTTGACTCCATACGATATGTTGTTCATTCCTCAGAAGGCAGTAAAAGGCCAAGCGTTAGCTGATTTCCTAGCAGCTCATCCGATGCCAGAATCTTCCAAACTCTATGACGAAATCTCCGATAAAGTAGTGGAGTCTAACACCGCAACTGAAGAAATCCCTATTTGGTAAATTTTTTTGACGGTGCATCAAGAACAGGACCTAAAGGATATATCATGGCCGGAGTAGGCGTCGTGCTCGTATCACCCGACCATTTGGTTATACATCATGCATATTCTCTCATGGAACCCTGCATGCACTAACAACGTGGCAGAATATAATGCCCTATTGATCGGCCTTCAACTGTCAAAACAATTAGGAGTTGACTATCTAGAAGCTTACTGCGATTCTAAGCTAATAGTTAGTCAGGTCCGAGGGGATTATGAAGTTCGACACGAAGAACTCATCTCCTGTCACAAAGTGACAATCGAGTTGGCGTCTACTTTTGCTGGATTCTTCATCGAGCACTTGCCTTGACTACAGAATATAGAAGCAGATGATCTAGTCGGTCTCGCTGCTTCCTTGACCGTCCTACCAATACTCAGCAGTCAATCACAGTGTTGAAGAACAAATAGGCAACTCTAGAGGGGGTGAATAGATTCTATGACAATAATGTCCAATTAAAAAATAAACTCTTTCACCGACAGTAAATAATCCGAGTAAATATGGAAATAATAAAGTGCGAGAAAGCATACGCAAACACAGCTGATTTTAACCTGGTTTCCCTCGTGGAGGACTAGTCCAGGCCTGAGAACTCTAGCTCAGGATTAAATCCACTATTTATGAAATAGTAGTTACAACCCGTGCCTTTTCTTCAGAAGAGCACGTCAACTTCTTACAAAGATCGCAGTGGAGATGCTTGAAATTTTCCAAGCGACTTCTTGAACTCTTGCACAAACTCGTAACTGAAAAGTACTGAGCACTTTGAGGCTTAGGGAGCTTGTGGCTAGTAGATGAGAAGGGCATGGCTTGTATAAGGCTTTAGAGAGATGAGAAGAGAAGATTAGATGAATGAAAATGAGAGAATTCAAGGCCTATTTATGGGATTCTAGGTAGGCAGAATTCAACCAGAATTCTGCGTCAAATTCAAAATTTTGGCCGTTGGACAACTAGCATCCAGCCAACCCTAAAAATTAGGGTCCTGGATTTTAGGGGACAGAATTCGGCCCGAACTCTGTGTGGAGGCAGAGTTCGGCCCAAACTCTATCTCCATGAGACAGAACTGGTCCAGAGGGCTAATGGGCTACTTTGATTTTTGTGGAGCTTTTGGTTTGTGGTATAGGTATAGGTTAAGTCCTAAATTGCTCAGTACGACTCAGTTTACATATATCTAGACTCAAGAAAAGTATAAAATATAGACTCAAAACTTTGAGCACTGCAGTTACGAGCCGTCGTCCGTCCTGTACTGAGTTCAGTCTTCATGTGTCGTATTGAAATATTACAAGTATCATATCGTCAATTGTATCAATATTTGGTTGACTGTGATTTTGTGTCAACAATCTTTCCCATATTGATAATTGACAAAATGATATTTGTATATTCAATGTTCATACCTGGACACATTAAAGAGCAGTAGCGTAGCTTCCCCGTAATCAGTGCAGAGCTAACAATAGCTCCCCCGCAAATATTACGACGTTCCTGTTGTCCTGATAAATACATTCTTTCCCAAAGCACAGATACACAATGCTATAAAATATGATGAATATAGCAAAATATTTATCCCCCTTTTGGTATTTAACAAACCACCAGAAATAATAACTGGCAAGCACACCAAAAAATAATAGAATAAACTGTATTTAACTGATAAACTACATAAAATATCTCAAGAGTCACATATAATAGAGAATGCTAATACAACCAAAGTGCAGAAAAAATAACTACATCAACTAAAAATCCAAAAAACATAAACGAAGATCCTCAGCAGCAGCAGCAAGTAGAAATCCACATCCATCACGGAGCTCGTGAAGGCCCAGCGTCGTCAGATAGATCAGTGAAGGAACAACGAGGGTCCACGAAAGCCGCATCTGGATCCAGGTAGCGGATAACCCAAGGGTCATCGATACGGTATCCATCGCGAGCAGGGTCCCATTTGTAAAACCCCTAAATTTCTACTATTTTTTTATTAATTTGCATGGATTTAAAATTTTTGGTACTGTATGTCACGTAGTCGTATTGTACGTCGTATGCGAAATTTTCGTTTGCTCGACGAGTACGAATATGTGCGAGCGTACATATTTTATAAAAATATTTTCTTTCTATTTTAATATACACTTTCAAAATTATATAATTATTATTCTTGCTATAAAAAGCCTGTTGTTTCTAAAAAGTTATTAATAATAAATAATATTTTGTATACTAGAAAAGCCTAATTATGTAAAGGATATTTGTTGCATACAAATATTTTGTTATTTATTTATTGGTCTATTTTAAATAAAAGTATAATTTTCGAAATTTATTAATAGTAATATTTTACTGTTCAAAAAGATATTTAAAAATATTTATTATTTTCGAAATTATTATTATTGGTATTTTGAAAAATATTTTTGGAAGTTATTTTGGCCAATTAAATCTTGATTTAATGTTTGGAATTATTTAAATAGATTAAACTAGTATCTATATTTGGAATTGGATTATTTGATTTGATTTTAAACTAAAGGAAATTTAATTTAAATTAGATTTGAATTTGGATTTGGATTTGGATTTGATTGCTTTAAATTAAATTAGAAATTATCCAATTTGGGTTTTAAATATCCTAATTCCTATCTAATTGAGAATTCTCACATCCTATAAATATAGGCAGGTACTCCTCCAACTTTTTATTCTTCCACAAAATTCCACAACCCATAATTATCGTGCATCGTGTCCGTGTCAACCTAGTTACTCAAATATATATTCTTTGTACAAATACATTATCTCCTTTCTCGTGTCGGACACACCCCGACATTTTCTTTCTCTAAACCTAACCTAATCCTAACCCTAGCCTCCTCGACTCTTGGCTTTCCGTCCACCATCCCCCGCCCTCTACCGGACACGTCCCCGGCCACCAGTCCTCGACCCAAACCCGTCTCCACCGTCAGCCACCACGTTCACCACCACCATGTAACCACCATCGACCCACAGACCGTGCCACACCCGACTCCTCCGGCCAAACCAACCCTGGTCCCGTCCTCGACCCACTCCAGCACCTACACCACTGTAACCACTACTATCACCGTCAGCAACCACCCGGCGAACCGCCAAGACCCCGTCACCGTCACCACCACCCAATCAGCCGCCGGCCAACCCTCCCGGGGCAGCCACCCGTCCACAAACCAACCAGCAAGGCTACCAAATCCAAACACCAAAAAAGAAATATATATATATATATATATATATATATATATATATATATAAAACACACGTTCACCTCCCGTGACCGTCGCCCCGCCCGGCCGGATCCACCGCCAGTGCCTCCCTCACCCTCCGCCCCTGGTCGCCCGCGAACCGAAACCCTCTGGCTGTCGACCGCCGAACCCCTCCGTCTTTCCTCCTCGAGCCTCCGCGAGACCCGCCTCGGCTGCTGTGACACCTTGCTGGCCGCCCCCTTCCGGCGCAGCACCGCCGTCGCCACGAACCCTTGCCGCCGGAGTAGCCGAGTCAAGCCCAAAACCCTCTTGTTCCGCCTCCGCCCTCCGTACGCCACCTCCGGCTCACCGCCGTCGTCGAGCGTTGCCCAGCTCTCAGATCCGCTCAGCTGCCGCGCCCTCCGCCGTAGCAACCGCGAGCCGCCGGCGATCCGCCGCCCGTCCTCCTCGAGAAACCATCCTCTCCGTTCCCTCCTCCGTAGAACCTCCATCGCCAAACCCTCTCCCGACTTCGAACCGCCGTCGCCGCCCAAACCATTCTGACCTCACCCCATCCAGCATCTCCGCCCGGCCGACCGCCGTCCCGAACTCCCCTCTCCTCCCGCTCTTCCCTTTTCCTTTTTTTTAGTTTCCTTTTTTTTCTCTTTCTCTTCATCTCTTCCCCTTTTTCTTATTTGGTACTGTTCGACGAACAGAGAACAGTGAGACTGTGAGAGTTCTCTTTATTTTCACTGTTCTCGAAGAACAGGAGAACAGTAAGAGTTTTCTCTGAATTTATTATTAGTATTTTTATGTGGTTTTTTTCTTTTGTGTGGGATTTTGATGAGTTGTTTGTTTGCTTCAAATAGTATCTATTTCTATTATTATTAATTATTATTATTTTAACAGTATAGTAGTTAGAGTCAAGTAATTTCATGGTTATAATTGATATTATTATTGATATTATTTTACTATTATTATTATTATTATTATTATTAGTATTATTATTATTATTGTTGTTTTTGTTAAATAAATATATGAAAATATGTCTAAATTAATTTGGTCAAAAACAAAATGTACTAGACATAGTCCTAGATTATTTTCAAATGGGGTTTATAAGCCCTAAAATATTGCTATATTATTTATTATTATTATGTTTTCTTTTAGTCTAAAGATTATATTCGATAAAAGTTAGTTTTTATCATAAAAATTGTTTTCCTATATTTTCAAGTAATCACTTAGTATTTTAAATACAAGAAATATATAGTTTTACTTATAAGTGATTTTTAATATAGTTTTATTTATAATCGAATTTCCAATATAGTTTTTACCTATAAATTCACTTTCACAAACTTAGTGTTTTAGCCAAAACGACTTTTCTTTACTTTAAGTATTTTTCTATAACCATTTTGACTTATAAAAATTAGTTCTTGAGTATTATAAATAGTTTTAGTTCGTATATATATTATTTATTTATTTATTTATCCTATATCCTTTGATTATCCTTTCGTCCATGACTAAGTCCCATTACTCAGTTTTTTTTCGCCAAATCTAGACTACCTTATGTCCACCCTAAATAAATTGACCGTCCTGGACCCGATGGCACTGTCCGTGCCACCATCAGAGGTCCCCTTGTACAGTTGTTGCACCGAAGTTGCAGATCGTGCCACATTGATTCTCGCAGCACACCAGGCGCTTTACCAGGCAAGACACCTTGCCATTTGTTGTTTACTTATTTTTAGCTCATATTTCATATATTATTTATTTTCTTTATGCAAAAACTGTGATACATAGCATAACTGTTAGAACTTACTGTTCATTTATTTTCTGCTATGTATTATTTCTTATACATTAAAACTAGATTTAAGGGACCACCTTGTGTGTTGCATCCATTGGCCTTGACACGTTGTAAACACGAAGTTGTGTGTCGCATGTAGAACACGAAAGTGTGTGATTGGCAGGCCACCAGTACGTACAAGCCGTACGATAGGAATAACCGCTAATAGAGGTTGCATGCTAGTTTGACTTAGCGGTTATAGTGGTTTGTGTTGTGGATACAACACAGTAGGCATTGGGCGGGGAGGACAATTCCTTAGCGTATGGGCTTCGATGCTCTTCCCTTGTGACCCGGACTCTCCGATGGAGATACGGGGTTGATGACCCATGCTCTTCCTGCTGGGGCCTCTGGTGCCCAAGAGGGGACTATGCCGATCCTATTCAGCCAGGGCCCATGCGTAGGAAGGATTGTTCTTAACAACATTTCACTTAGAATGGTAGGCTACCCTATCCGTTAGGTACGAGTACTTTTGGTTTGGGTACTTGTATCTGACCGTATCTTGGAACAATAACTTGTCGCAAATTAGTTCGTCACATATTGTCCTTGTTTGGTTGTATGTGTGACTTACTACTTCGATGAGAAGGTATTGAACCTTGTTGGGGTCCGGATACCATATCGAATTCATAGCATGGGAAGATACGTTACCGTGAATTACTTTACCATCTCCTGTCCTTGTTTGGTTGGGGGGATGGTACGCTCATTCATTAGGTGCGTATTGGAACATGTTATAATTCGATTTACTTATTTATTGAGCAATATTTATTCAGTTTATATGGCATGCTATGATGTGTCTTGTTACGTCCCTCTGAGGACCTGGTTGTCTTGCCAGGTGTGTGCTATTGTCTTTCGCAGGTGCTTTAGCTCTAGCCGTGTTCATTGCTATTTCTCGAGGATGATTGCGCTTGGATCGCCTTCGCTTCGTTCGCCACTCATTTTATTTTCTATGTACTTTTCTTTATTTTGTTGGTAGTGGATTTGTCTCCGCCCAACATATTGTATCAAGACAAATTTATTCTCATTATATGATCTTTTATTCATTTATTCTGTGTGGATGAGATTAGTTGTAGTTTTACTGCATTTTATAGCTTATGTATTTATACGAGGCTTCCATATATTGGAGTATACTTCGTATAATACAGCTGGCATGTCGACGTTCCTAGTCCTACGTATTTTGGGACTGGGGCGTTACACCATTCCATATGAATAGGCCTAGAAGGATGTCGGGACAGAGTACCGAATATCGTACAGTGAGTTGTTGATGGCACTCATCTGCAGGGTGGTACGGTAGTTAAGCTGAGTCCAGCGATCATCCTCTAACATGAATTGATCGCAAAGCATAGTCTGTAATGACTCAAGAGTAGCAAGAGGAGGAGGCGCGTCCTATCCAAGAGCAGGAGCATCAGGCTGATCGTCGGAGTGCTCAGACGCAGCATGTGAGCCAACCGCCGCCTGAAGCTACCGTGCCTTAGATAGGAAGGCAGGGGCAGGTAGGAATTGGCACTCATTAAGAGGGACATGAAAGGCACGAAAGACCATAGGAAGATAAAGAGCATAAACCAAGGATCTTGACTTCTTCCTAGCATTAATCATCCAGTCCATCCTAGTACGTGGAAGAATAAAAGGAACATGAAAATATAGATGATACAAAGCATAGATTTCAAAGTATGTAACCTCATCAGTCGATCCCTCTTTGGGCAGAATCGTGTTAAAGACAATGCGATGAAGTTCATAGAAGTAAGGATTGAGAAACTTGGCGAGAAGCTTGTGTGGACGTGTGTTAGGGGCACACAAATCGTTATTAAAGCTTTCTAGGGATGACCCATCGGGGAATTCAAACTTACGAGCTTCGATAAGTTTCTCCCATGAGTTTGGCTCCGGAATCTCAAGGTATTCGGCCAAGTCAAAATCATCAAAAAATATATCAATGCCAGCAACACGTTAATATAGACGTGTATCATCATGAGTAAGATTGTAATAAAACATTTGGATGGCATTGAGATAAATAATGGAATTTGTAGTGACAAGTTCATCAAGACATAGATCATGAAATATTGAATCATATTGTGAAAAGATGGTAAAATTAATTGGATGACCCGCGTACACGGGACGTGATCAAAAATCACTAAACCACTCATTGAAAGCATCTAGTGGCACAAATATTTGGTCATCGTAAGTGTTGGGGTCGAGTGGACGAGGTGGATTGAATAACGGGTGAATGGGTTGTTGGTTAGGTTGTTCAATGGATTGTTCAACACGAGGAGAAGCATTCGAAGAGGATGCACCCTCGTTTCGAAGCCTCTTTCCTCTATTAAACAACTTGGGAGCCATAAATAATGAAGAAAATTAAGAAAATTGAGATAGAGAGAAGTGTGAAAATATACCTCAATTAGTTGATGAAAGATGGAAGAGAATGGTGCATGAATCCTTCTCCTTGAGTTTTGAGAAGAAAGATGCACTAGGATGAAGAACTAGAGTTAGGGTTTGAAGAGGAGGTGTTTTGAGACGTTGGGAAGGTGGCAATAGAGGAGAGAGAGAGGGAGAACCCGGTTATAGTTGTAAGGGTTCGAATGGTCGAAGCAATTTTGGACCATTGGATCAAATTTTGATCAGCTGCTGAGCCCGTTTGCAGTTCTGGAAGGACCAGACCGAATTCGGCCTGAACTCTTGGTTAGGAAGAGTTCGGCCCGAATTTGGGTTCTGTGGCCAGAACAAAAATTAGGCTAAACAATAAAGTTAAAAAATGAGTGAGGCTAAAAGGAATAAAATAATGGATGAATGCATGTATAAAATTTAGAAGTCCAATGAGAATAGCAACAAGTGAAAGCAAAAAAAATGAAGCTTGAAAAGTTAAATTTACCATGCCATAAATAAAAGTATACCATGTAATAAACAAGTAATTATGCCACAATTCAATATTGTGAAGCTGCCATGGGTTAGCTGCAGGGGCCGATCCCAGCTAGCGGTAGTACTGAGGACTAGTGCACCGTGTCGCTTAGGCTTTTACGCCTTGTTGTCAGAAGGACCCTTTCGGCTTGTACCCATAGCAATTTTATCATAAAAAATCAAGACATAATCGATATTTACGCAGGTTACTTTAATGAATAACACCTTCATCCAAAATTTCTAGTTCACGACAAAGAAAGTTGAAACGCTCTTCGGATAGTGGTTTTGTAAAGAAATCTGCTAGCTGATGATCTGTGTCAATGAACTCTAAGTTAATAGTGCCATTTTGCTGGTGATCACGCAGAAAGTGGTGACGTATTTTAATGTGTTTCGTGCGTGAGTGACATATAGGGTTCTTAGTGAGATTGATGGCACTAGTGTTGTCGCAGAATATAGGAATGTGCATATAAGAAAGGTTATAGTCAACAAGGGTTTGCTTCATCCACAGAATTTGTGCACAACAACGACCAGCTGCAATATATTCAGCTTCTGTTGTGGATAGTGCGATAGAATTCTGCTTCTTGCTAAACCAAGAGACTAGAGCCTTGCCTAATAAATGACACGTGCCATTTGTAATTTTACGGTCGACTTTGCATCCCGCGAAATCAGCATCTGAATAACCAATAAGGTCAAAGGATGTAGATTTGGGATACCATAAGCCCACTGTAACAGTACCCTTAAGGTATCGAAAGATACGCTTAACTGCGGACATGTATGATTCCTTAGGACTAGCTTGATAGCGAGCATACAGGCAAACACTAAACATGATATCGGGATAACTAGCAGTTAAGTAAAGTAAACTACCAATCATACCTCGATACTTACGTTGGTCAACAGGTTTGCCGCTTTTATTAGGTTCCAGCTTGGTCGAAGTAGCCATAGGGGTGCTGATTGGTTTGGCGTTGTCAAGATCAAATTTCTTCAGCATATCCTTTGTATATTTAGACTGGCTGATGAAAGTTCCTTACGAAGTTTGTTTGACTTACAATCCAAGAAAGTAGGTGAGCTCCCCCATCATGCTCATCTCAAATTCGTTCTGCATACACTTAGCAAAATCTTGGCAAAGATTTTCATTAGTAGAACCGAATATGATATCATCTACATAGATTTGCACAAAGAGAATAGTGTTTTGAAAACTTTGATAAAGTAGTATCAATTTCCCCTTTTAAAAAACCTTTTCAAGCAAGAAATTGCTTAGGCGTTCATACCAAGCTCGAGAGGCTTGTTTTGAGGCCATATAGCACTTTTTTGAGTTTAAAAACATGGTCGAGAAATTTATGATTTTCAAAACCAGGGTGTTGTTTTACAAAAACTTCCTCCTTAATAAATCCATTTAGAAAAGAAGTTTTAACATCCATTGGAAACAGTTTAAAATTTTAAAAGTTAGCAAATGCGCAAAGCATCCGAATGGATTCCAGTCTTGCAACAGAAGCATACATCTCATCGTAGTCGATACCTTCCTCTTGGTTGTATCCTTGAGCTACTAGACGAGCTTTATTGCGTGTAACTGAACCATCTTCATTTACTTTGTTTCGAAAAACCATTTAGTACCAATAATTGAGTGATTGGCCGGCCTAGGAACAAGTTTCCAGACTTGGCTCCTCTCGAATTGGTTGAGTTCCTCTTGCATGGCAGAAATCCAAAATTCATCATTGAAAGCTTCTAAAACATTTTTAGGCTCAATTTATGAAATGAAGGCAGTGCTAGCAATGGAGTCTCTTAATGATGATCGAGTACTTACTCCGTATGAAACCTTACCTATTACCAAATTTTCTGGATGTGACGGCTTGAAAGAGAATTTCTTTGACAAGCCCTCCAGACAATTGGTTTCGGTGGTGGTATTCATCGGAGTAGAAGTTGATGGCTCAACATCATCATCAAGAGTAGCTGCTGCACTGTTATTCTCATCAAAAGTCACATTGGTAGACTCTTCCACTATTAATGAGCGTTTGTTGAACACTCTATATCCCTTGCTCTTGGCAGCATAGCCAAGGAAAATACCTCCATCAGCTTTGGCATCAAATTTGCCTAAGTTGTCAATGGTGTTAAGGATAAAACATCGATAACCAAAAAACTCTAAAATATGAGACATTTGGAGTTCTTCTAAACCAAGCTCATAAGGTGTTTTCTTCGTAATAGGACGAATGAGCACCCTATTTAAAATATGGCACGCTATACTGACAGCTTCAGCCCAAAAATATTTTGAAAGTGAAAACTTATTCAACATAACTCTAGCCATATCGCCAAGAGTCATATTCTTCTGCTCTACGACACTATTTTGTTGAGGAGTTCTTGGACAAGAAACTCATGATCAAAACTATTTGAATTACAAAACTTTTCAAAATTAGTATTTTTGAATTCGCCTCTATGATCACTTCGGATTCGAGTAATCATGTAGCCTTTTTCGTTTTGAACCTTCTTAACAAAAAATTTGAAAACAAAAATAGCATCACTTTTGCTTGAAAGAAAGAAAACCTAAGTGAATCTAGAAAAGTTATCTACTATAACAAAAGTGTAGAATTTTTCACCTTGACTGGCTACTCTACTAGGACCAAATAAATCCATATGAAGTAATTGCAAGGGTCTAGTAGTACTTACAGTGTTTATGGAATGGAATGAAGACTTGGTTGCCTTATTCAACTCACACTCGGCACATACCGTGTCCTTTATGAATGTGATGTCAGGCAAGCCTCTAACTAACTTCTTAGTCGATAGCCTGGATATAATATCCATGTTGGCATGACCAAGACGCTGGTGCCACAGTAATTTCTCATCCTTGTGAGCATAGAGGCATCTTCCTGCACTGCTAGTATCTCTAGATAGATAAAAAAATATAAATGTTGTCCTCTCTTATCCCTTCAAAAGTGATGTCTCCTGTTGACCTATCACAAATATTGCATTTATTTTGTCTAAAGTTAATATCATATCCATGATCAGCAAGATGACTTATGCTGAGCAGGTTATGCTTTAACTCGGTCACTAGGCAGACATCCTTTATTACAGGAGAAGGAGGATGACCAATAGTACCATTACCTATGATATACCCTTTTAGGTTGTTGTCGAAGGATACATATCCTTCTCTCTTCATCGATAGTGATGCAAAAAGATTTGCGTCTTCCGTCATATGTCACGAGCATCCACTATCGAGAATCTACTTACTCTTAGTTAAGGAGGGAAGGTCCACCTACATCAAGAGTAGATGTGACCTTTGGTACCCAAGTTCTTGAGGGTCCTGAAAAGTTAGTTTTTGACAACCATGCATATATATTCATATTTACTAATCTCCTAACTCTACATTATGGTGAGATGTGTCCATGTAATCTACAATAGGTACAAATAGCATTCCTATTTATGTTTGGAGCATGTTGATGATGTCTATATGTAGCATGGTAAGAGTGGTATGGAGTAGCATGATGATGACTATATGTGGCAGCAGGATGATGATTATATCTATATGCAGTATGGTAGTGATTTTGCTTATGTGCAACATAGTGATGATTATATCTATGTGTAGCATGGTGATTATGTGTCATATTAGAATGATAGTTATGAGAATAATTTCTACGTACATGTGGTTTGTGTGCTTTATGGAAGTGGGTGTACATATAAGCATATTTGTGTGCTGCAGGTGGATGACGTGTTTGACTAGTTTGAGTAGTGTTGTGCTTTATGTGTGTCTCATGTGATTGGGTTTGAGGTTGAGCAACCTATTTTTCCAATCTAGTCTCTAATTTCTTAGAGACAGCCTGCAGTTCATTAATCTTAGCATTCAAACCATAAATTTTAGTAATAGAGATCTTGTGTCTATTCTTTTCTTCAGCAAGCTCAGTGTTGAGTGCTGTAATCTCAAGTATTTGCTTTTTAATACGTGCTTCGGCATCATGTAGGCTTAGCATAAGCTTCGACACCTTATTGGTGACTTCCGTGGATGAAGTGTCTCTAACATTATCAAGCAAAGAAGAGAGTTTTTGAATCTTGACTTCATAACTTTTGATCTTCTCCTTGGCATGTATATTTACCAATGACTTTCTTGTGGTCATTGAGTAAATCATTGAATGCATCGCCAAGTTCATCAAAAGTGAAATTATCAAGAGTTTCGCTAGTTACCTTATCGGATGTTGCCATTAGGCATACATTGGCGTGTCTTGAGGAGAGTCCTTTTCTTCCTCGGAGTCACTAGCTTCGTTTTCATGCCAAATGCTTGTGTTAGCATATTTCCTTGAGGAAGCCTTCTTGTATGGTTTCTCATATCATTTGCTCTTCATTGCGAATGGACAATCTTTTCGGACGTGTCCAGTCTTCTTGCAGCCGTAGCATGTTGGCTCTTCTTCGTCATCTTCTTGTGGTTCCTTCTTTCTTCGATTGAAGCGAAGGAATTTCTTGAAGTTGTGGACAAGGAGAGCTTGATCATCACCTTCCGAGTTGTCGTCATCCGTCTCTTCAGGATCAGCCCTTCGACGGTGAGCTTTAAGGGCAATCTCCTTTTTCTTAGGAGCAGGCTCTTCGAAGTCTTTGAGGTCAAGCTCATTAGTCATCAGCTTTCCCATCAAAGTCTCCATGGACATTATAGTGAGATCATTTCCTTCTATAATGGCTGTCACCTTAGGGTTCCAAATCTTTGGTAGCCCCCTAAGTAGCTTGCGGATCTTCTCGTGATTTGTATATTGTTTGCTGAGAAAGGATAAGGGGTTGATGATGTCGAGGAATCTTGTAAACATTTGTGTGATCGTCTCATTTGGCTTCATCTTGAATGCCTCATATTCTTGAGTGAGACGACTTATTTTCGACTCCTTGACTTGGGTGGTTCCTTCATGCGTCACTTCTAGAAGTCTCCATACTTCGTGATAGGTGGTGCATGTTGAGACCATGTTAAACTCATTCATGTCTATTGCACAAAATAAAGCATTAATAGCTCTCGCGTTTAGACTCGCCTGTTTCTTCTCCTCGTCAGAATATTTGTCGTGGGGTTTCTCAAAGAGATCACCATTGACAACTATCCTGGCGGGCTTTTTGTAACCATCGGTAACAATGGTCCACAGGTCGAAGTCTAGCGACTTGAGATAAAAGCTCATCCTTGTTTTCCAATAGGTATAGTTTGTTCCATCAAATAGGGGAGGCCTTTGAGTGGACTGCCCTTCACCATGATTGAAAATCATGGATTGTGTGGTTGTCATGGATCAGCTCCAGGATGTTAGTCCTTGTTGAGAGAAAAGAGCTCTGATACCAATTGAGGAACAAATAGGCAACTCTAGAGGGGGTGAATAGAGTTTATGACGATAATGTCCAATTAAAAAATAAACTCTTTTACCGACAGTAAATAATCAGAGTAAATACGGAAATAATAAAGAGCGAGAAAGCATACGCAAACACAGCTGATTTTAACATGGTTTCCCTCGTGGAGGACTAGTCCAGGCCTGAGAACTCTAGCTCAGGATTAAATCCACTATTTATGAAATAGTAGTTACACCCCGTGCCTTTTCTTCAGAAGATCATGTCAACTTCTTATAGAGATCGCAGTGGCGATGCTTGGAATTTTCTATGCGACTTCTTGAACTATTGCACAAACTCCTAACTGAAAAGTACTGAGCACTTTGAGGCTTAGGGAGCTTGTGGCTAGTAGATGAGAAGGTTATGGCTTGTATAAGGCTTTAGAGAGAAGAGAAGAGAAGATTAGATGAATAAAAATGAGAATTTAAGGCCTATTTATAGGATTCTAGGTAGGCAGGATTCGGCCAGATTTTTGGGTCAAATTCAAAATTTTGGCCGTTGGACAACTAGCATCCAACCAACCCTAAAAATTAGGGTCCTGGATTTTAGGGGACAGAATTCGGCCCGAACTATGTGTGGAGGTAGAGTTCGGCCCGAACTCTGTCTCCATGAGACAGAACTGGTCCAGAGGGCTAATAGGCAACTTTAATTTTTATGGAGCTTTTGGTTTGTGGAATAGGTATAAGTTAAGTCCCAAATTGCTCAGTACGACTCAGCTTACATATATCTAGACTCAAAAAAAGTGTAAAATACAGACTCAAAACTTTAAACACTGCAGGTATGAGCCGTCGTCCGTTTTGTACTGAGTTCAGTCTTCATGTGTCGTATTGAAATATTACAAGTATCATATCATCAATTGTATCAATATTTGGTTGACTGTAATTTTGTGTCAACAAGTGTCTGGTCGAGAACTATTCTGTGTGAAAGATGCCATACATATTCATCACAGTTACACAACGGAATCAAACGTCGATGTTAAAGACTGGAGATTTTCTTTCATAGACTACGCCGTCTATGGAATCCTCTCCGAGGACCCGAAGGAAACAGTGTCTATCCAAAGGCGATCCCTTAGATTTTAATACGACACAGCTACCAAGATGTTGTACCGACGCTCTTACGACGAGCTACTATTACGATGTTTACCAGACACAGAAGCCAAATATGCACTCCGGGAGGCTCACGACGGAGTTTGTGGTGCACATCAACCATGCCCCAAATTACAAGATCGTCTCAGACGAATAGATTATTATTGGCCCACGATGATAGCAGATGCTGTTGAATATGCAAAAAAGTGTAGAGCTTGCCAGTTCCACACCGATTTCATTCATAAACTTTTGGATCTTCTACACCCGACGACAGCATCTTGGCCTTTTGAAGCCAGGGGTATGGACGTGATAGGCCCAATCAGCCCGCCATCCTCCAAAGGACATCGGTTCATCCTAGCCATAACCGATTACTTCTCCAAATGGGCGGAAGCTATACCGCTCACCGAAGTAAAGGCTTCGAACGTGATCAGTTTCATCAAACATCACGTTATCTACCGGTTCGGCCTACCTCGTAGGATCATCCACGATAATGGTCCACAATTCACAAGCCATGTATTCTATCGGTTCTGCGATAGGAATCAAATTCAGAATGTAGCCTCTACTGCCTACAATCCAGCAGCTAACGGGCTAGCAGAAGCCTTCAATAAAACTACCATTAAACTTCTCAAGAAGTTCGTGTCTTCAAACAAGCACGATTGGAATAAGAAGCTTGGCGAATGTCTATGGGCATAACGTACAACGGTCCGGACTCCAACAGGCAGTACGCCATTCTTTCTGGTTTATGGAAGCGAAGTAGTTCTTCCCCTAGAAATCCAGATTCCTTCTATTCGAGTAGCCTTAGCCAGCGAGTTGACTACCGAAGAAAGCTACCGTCTGCGACTACAGGAGCTCGAAGCGCTAAACAAAAAACTTTTATTATCTCAGCAGCACATTGAGCTATACCAAGCCTGCCTTTCCAGAGCCTTCAATAAAAAAGTGAAAGAAAGAATCTTCCTAGTCGGTGATCTAGTCTTAGCAGTGAGAAGACCAATGGTCATGACGCACAAAACAGAAGAAAAATTTCAGCCTAAATGGGAAGGTCCTTTCATTATAGAATCAGTGTATTCTAATAGTACGTACCGATTAACCAAGTCTGATGGTGACTTGCTCATGATGCCTATCAACGGCAAGTTCCGGAAGAAATACTATGTGTAATCTTTTGTAAATAATGTTCACATATGTTCAGTTATGTAAATGTACAGTGCGATGTTTATGTGATTCGAAAAATTATCTAACTATCATCCGTATTTCAAGAGTCTTGAATACGCCTTGGATAAAAGGTCCTCTAAAATATTTCTCCAGCAAAATTATTTTCGTTTTTGACCATGTACAAACTCGGTTTGACGAAAACAAGTCACGTCCCTATTACCTCTAGATTATTTTTCGATAATTATTTCCCCAGTGGAATGATTAAAAAATGTTTTGCCATGTCCATATAACCTCTGAGAAAAGTATTCATCAAGGATAATCACGTCCATATTACCTCTGAATTATCCACTCCTATCTAATATTATATATGTTTCCATGTCCATATTACCTCTGGTCGGATATAGAACATCCTCTGCTATTACGTACATATTACCTCTATTAGCAGCTTCTTTCAACTTAATATCTATATTCAAAAAAACATGAATATAAAACGGATAATAGGTCCACATTAAATTTCCCAGCGGAATACCCACCAGAAATATCCTTGCTACGTCCACATTACCTCTAGTTTCGATATTTCACAAAACTACATTCATTTTGAAAAGATTCTTTACTCTTTACTTGAACGTCTATCAAAAGACAGAAAAAAAGTGTACAAGATCCGTGACGGCTGAAAAAAATAGTTACAAACAAAAAATCTAAGGGATACATAGGCGATTGATGTTGTCCCTTAGAGCCACGATTTCAGCTTCAAACTTTGCGGTAGCTCGACGGGGCACCTCTTCTTGACGAGCAGCTTCATCCTCGAAAAGCATCAGACTCATGTGCTCTCCCTCCAACTTCACCAGCTGTTCCTTCAAATGGGCGAAAGTGGTGACAGTCATGGCATCCTGAGCCAAGTAGTCCTCCTGCTCAGACGTTGTTGTTCTCAAGTTGGCTTCCAGTTGAGCGATCTAGTTTTGGATCTGCACGATGTGATTATACTTCTTGGTAATCTGCGCAGCCAGTTTATTCTTTGAGGCAGTACATGCCTCACTTACAGCGTTGAACTGACGATATTGATCAGCTAATTTGCTGATCTCTTAAACGAGGGCATCCTTCCTCGCCTGGAAAGTGGCCTTCTCCTCTGCGAGAGCAGTGATCAAAGCCTCGTCTTCTGTACGGAACAGCGACGTCGGGCTCCGTTATCTGGCATTCCAAAATCTGGCCATCTGACCATCCAGGCCATTCAGAACTTTCCTCAGAGTATTAGCCCGCTCTTCATAGCCGGCAATGCTCTCAAGAGCCGCCACTTGGCATTCGACAACAGCCTTCATAGGGCCAAAGGCAGCATTCCAATTCAGGACCACAGGAAGTTTTACTTTCAGCACAGAGTAGAAAGCTTTGACGACTCCCTGGGCCATCTCGTCATCTTCAGTGGACGTCGTCGGAGTGGAAGCTTGGAGAGTTTCTTCTGCTCCAGGAAGGGATACCTGACAAGAAGCCGAACCTGACAAGAAAATAATATATACATCAGTAACCAAAACAAAGAAGAAAATGCGAAAGAGTTGTAATTTCATAACTTTGGCATGCTTTGTGCCAGTCTGGGCTACGCCATCAGTCTTGGCTTCAGGGAAACCAAGAATAGGCCCAGACTGTTCAAGGAGAACAATATTAAGGCACCGAGCGACATCAAGCCTGGTTTCTTCCACAATCCCAATTGGAACGGGAGCAGATTTAGTAGCAACCCCCTCAGTAGGCTGTTCAACCTCTCCTTCTATAGTCGATACCGGCTCACTAACAGCTCCCTCCGTACCAACAAATTTGGAGGAGCCGGGAACAACTTATGTTCCTCCCCCAATGCTGGGACTATCTTTACAAGTGGTCCCTTCTCATTTTCTACAAGGGAATATACAATCGTGGTCAGCCTCACGAGGAGCACACAAAATCAAAGTCAAATAATCTCATCCGAAGAGAGGCACAAAGATAACGTACCCGCAGGAGGATGAGCCGATTGGACTTAATTTTCATCTAAGTCCCTCACTACAGCTCCTATTGTAGACATATTCCCTAAAGAAATGTCATAGGAGGGACTTATCTTTTGATTACCATCATGGTCTGGGCCTTCGCCCTGATCATCCCGTTGCTCAAACCTTACAGCTGAAGAAGATCTGCCCTCATCCATCAGTCGAGGACGAGCAGGGGATACTGTCGTCGTGTCCACCCTCAGACAAGGAGGCACCCACCTCAGCTACAACTTCAGGGTCGTGTCCACCCTCTAAAGGCTTGACCAGAACGGCTATAGAGTCTAGGAAGGGATCTACCTCCCGAATTGTAACGGCCTGCAACGCCGTCTGTCGAGAAGACCTTCTGGGAGGAGGCGAGCCGGCACCCATGTCCACGACCTTCTTCCTCCCCCGGGAAACAACCACCTTCTTCCTTTTGGGCCGTGGAACCAGCTCGATGGAAGCCTTCCTCTTATGAGGAATGTCAGGAAGAGGTTCTTCAGTACCCTCTCTCCGAGGCACTGCAAAGATAGGCTCCTCAACAACAACTCTCTGCTGCGACGCTGTAGCCAGTTCAACTGTGGGAGCGGCACCTCCCTTTCTGTTACCCTTTATGGTGCGCACTTGTCCTATCTCAGCAAGAGTAGGGGCAAACTTAGTCCCCGATATAAAACTCTACTCTCGGTCATACCGAGAAGGAAGGGTATAGACCTGAATATAAAACTTAGCAGCAGCAAAGAGTATGTGGATGACAGGTTTATCTTCTGGTGAGGTAAAAATTGCCTTGGTACACCCAGAGTTGTAGTAACTCCATGTACGTGCCCCGTCAATCAGACTCCCTGTCGACTGGAGATGAGGATTGGGATTGCCCAAGAGAAGTTCGCGATAGCCGAATTGTCGTACAAAGCGGCTCGGCAAATAAGGTTCCGAGAAAGTGTGGTTCCTATTCTTGAACACTAAATAGGAAGGCCTAATGGATTGGAGCCACCGAAATGCCCCAATAGAAAGGCTAGTAGTAAGTGCCCCCTCATCTACTAGGGTATCTCGTATGCGACCACTACCAGACGGGGGCGATACTCTGAAGAACTCATAGTTCTGCAGAAAACTCAAAGCCCTCCTACAAACAGGTACCCCTGTAACGGTCCAATCCGTGTCTCTGAATCTCCGAAGGATGGCATCCCCCGCCAAAGAGTCTGCCATCAGCCCGACGTTCATCAACCTGGGATAATGCAGCACCAGCCATCCCATTAGATAGTGAAAGGGAAACTCAGTCCTAGCAAAGTCCTTTCTGCCATCCGACGTTATTACGTTTACGACAAAATGTCACAAACCCCGTTAGATGGCTCAGACCAACGCTGGAAGCAGAGCAAGTTGGCTTCCAAAGGCCAGCTTTACAGTCGAAAGTATCATACCTTGGTTTATTCTCTCAATAGACCCTGAACCATCCGGGACTACGCAGTCATGAAGCCATATCATCAAGAAAGCGGCTAGCACCGCCTTTTCTGACATCTTGAACTTGGTCTGCCTGAAGAAATGATAAATTGGGGAGTTTTCCTCAAGATCATCACTATTTTTGGCTTCCGTGATCCGCCATCAACTGCTCTATCTCAGAGCTCGTCAAGGGCTTGCGAGATGAAAAGGAGACTAGGCCGTCCCCTTTTACTCTGGTGAAAATATAGTTAGTCCAGGCCCTCGTATGCGGAAGGAACCCCTCAGTCTTACCTTTCTTCGTAATCTGGTGACAAATAAAAAAGTAACAGAGTAACTCTTTGTACACCTCCATCATCTCGGAATTCACCTTCTCCAAATCCAAGATCTCTGCATCACTGAGAACGTATTCTGCATATGGCTCCGTCCCCCAAGGAAGTTTGGATATCACCTGCATCTCGTGAAGAGCCAATTCCATCTCCCCACCCGGAGTAAAGAAGGTACAGGTGTGAAGGTTATATAACTCCGCCAAATAGCCAAATATTGGCCAGTTGACCCTTACACCGTATTGAGTGGCCCTAATAGCATAATAAAGGCAAACAGTCTTTAGGGTGGCTTCATACGTGGAAAGCACCCAGCCAGTGAGGTTCCTCCAGAATGAAGATGGATACCTCTAGCCTTCCATTCGCATCTTCCCTACGGGATACGACACGTCCCCCGTCATCATCAAATTACAAAGCGTGTCAGTGACATAAGGATGGAGGTTAGTCGGAATGTCGTTCATTACGGCACCAGGTTACAGTCCCCTCGTAGAGTAAGATGTAGAGCCCCGAACATACTTAAAAGTTTCCTTCTTCCGATCGCCTGAGTCGAGCTGTATTCTTCCAGAGATGACCCCGGAGAGCTCAGGAGTTAGCTCCCACTTCATTTGTCACCGCATGACTAAGACAGTAAAAGCAGACAAAGGATACTGACGCTCCATAGACGGTAGCCATATCCTCTAATTGTTCAGACGGATCACCATTAGGTTTCTCAAGCGTATTGTCTCACCATCTTCGAATCCCATACTGTCACCGAACAGGAAGTATGGCTTCTTGAAAGGACGTGCCCCTCCAAGCAAGAATTTATCATCATTAATCATCTGCCTTAAGAAGGTCTTATCCTATTCAAGTATGGCGAGTGTCCGTTCCGTAGGCTGGTTTTGACTGATCGTGGCTTAAACCTTGCTGATCATATTTGTTATGAGAGTGGTACCGAGGACTTGATAAGCAGAGCCGAAAGGGATTCCATTAAGTTCTGGGACAAACATGTTTACTGCAAGGACAGAAGAGAAAGTCAGACTCAGAATCCGCAGGAAAAACTAAGTGCTAAAGGAATCTTATGCGCCCAAAACAATATGTGGGCGCATAACGTACAGCAGCATGTGGGCGCATAACATGCAGCAGCATGTGGGCGCATAACATAGCAACATGTAGGCGCATAGCATACCACAGTGTTGTCTCATAACTTCTGTGGGCGTATAAGAATGCTCACAAAAGCATATTACCTTAGGCGCATGCACCCAGGCAGAAGAAAAGTCTGAGCGTCACAAATTAATGGTCGAGACTTTATTTTTGAGGCGTGGCCTCACCCAGAATAGGGTCCTGGACTGGTGAGGACCCTACCGCAGGAGGAGAGCCACTCGGTGCAGCCCCCTTGCCCTTCGCAGATCTCTTGGCGACCTTGGGAGACATGGTTCGTAAAGAAAGGAAATGAAGAGTCTTTTGAAAGTTCTAAAAGAAATGAGAATAATAAACTTTCTCTCTCTTTCAAAGCCAATTTATAGGCATGGGCCGTTTCCTATGCGCCCACTATTCATATGCGCCTATGTGCCTATGCGCCCATTGCGCACTATGCGCCCACCATGGCTTATGCGCCCACGTGAAGACCCAGCCTCTTGCATACTATGCGACTGCCATTTGCTGACATGGACAATGTATGAAGGATAGACCTCTTCAAATTCTACCCCGATAAATCTGTCAGTTCAGATTTTCGAGGAAGATCTCAACAGCCATCTCTCTTACAGGCTGGCCAAACTCTATGCGCCAAAAGAGAGAGCCGTGCTATGCACCCACTGCATCTCAAGAAGACGGTCGATGCTTCTTTCAAAGTATTTCGAACTCGTTCAAGTATCAAAAATATTGAAGGGGGTCTTGTAGAAGCATGAAAATTTTAGCAGACTGGACATATGCGTCCAAGTCACCAATGAGCCTTATGCGCCCAAGTCACTAATGAGCCTTATGCGCCCAAAGCCTCCAGCAAGGTCATATGCGTCCAAGCTCCAGTGAGGTCATATGGCCATGCGCCCAAGACAAGTACCTCCAGAAGGGGGGCGCATAGCCCTGTTTCAGGCTATGCGCCCAAGCCAGAACTGTCCTTCACTCGGTCAAAGCTACGATCAAAACGTGCACCAAAGCATACGGCCACGTCAGCACCACGATCAACCCACGACCACGTAGCCTGCATGCGCCTACATCCTATGCACCCAAAGCAGGACCATACGCCCACATGAAAACCAGTGTGTTTCCTCATGTGGGCGCATAACATCATTCCAGCTCAAGAACTACTATAAAAAGGGGTCTCATCCCTCTTCAAAACACAGAACGGAGAGCATTTGCAAAAGCCAAATTGCTGTACTTCTTGCCAGTGAGCCGAGAGTTAGCAATTTTCTTAGGTTTTCTTCCACTTTTGTAATCGGAGTGTCAACGGAGTAAAGGAGCAACTATCGTTCGATCTCCATCGTTCTATTCCCCAAAATTCTTTTTTGTACTCGGGGATCCTCAGCGCAGGATCTCTCAGGCGTACTCGATTTGTGTTGCCTTGTGCCAATAAAGAAAAGATAGCATTTCTTTTTATTTTTGTGTGTGTCCATATATATATATATATATATATATATATATATAATTTGATCGAGATATAAGATAATAGTCTATGGTTAGTAAGTTAGTTTAGGATTGACCTATAGGCCTAATTAGACAAGGTTTACTAGCAAGTTGACCAAAGTCAACTGTGGATCAAACATGACCTAGAATTGACTCAAATGGACTTAAAAGGACTAGTTAACTTAAGTTTGACTTAAACGTAGAACATTTAACTAGTTGACTTAGGTTTGACCTAGTTTGACTAGAATGGTTGAACAAAGTTGATTTTGACCTAGAATGACCTAGAATCATTTAGAATGCATTATAAATTTCTCTTATTTCATATTAGACACTTTGTAACCTGTGGTTGCTCTAAACAGGACTCAGTTACTCTGGTCCGGACTTATTTTCTCATCGGACATTCAGGATATCAGGCGAGTACATTCTCTGACCATTTCATACTTGCTAGAAATTATATTCTTGTTATAGACTAATTTACTTGATGCTGACACGATGTTATCACGGATTAGTAATATATAGATCTTTAGTATGAGATTTTATCCTCCTCGGGTGCATGGAATATATCATGTCATGTACTTTTCACGAACATCATGTATTCCATGGACTCTTATCATTCATGTACACTCATGTGCTCTCATGTACTCTCATGATCTCGTAAGCTTCATGTATAAATTTTCATGTACAATAACATAGCCTGTCTAGATCCTTATGTATTAATTGGGGTACGAGGGAGTAGAAGTGGTCATATGAACAATTCCAAAGTAGTGTAATCATGTGCAAACTTTGTAGTGTAATCATGTACAAATTCAAGGCATTCGTATAACTATTTTGTACCTAAATCACTTAGTCACTTACAGTTCTCTATTACATATATAGATATCTTTTGTTATCATATTCTCTCTTCCTCTTCATGTTTATTCTTACAGTTTTCATGTACTTTATTCTATAACATGCTTTATATTTTCTGTCATGATATGAACTGTGTGAGAGATATGTATTCGTTCATGTCCTGATTGGGCCTATTGAAAATATTACAGAGGATGAGGAGGAGTTCTGCCCACATATTATGGAGCTGGCTTAGATGACACCGGTGACTTGGACCCTCAGATGGATCCAGCAGTTGCTGAGTACTTGCCTATTGTCTAGATTAGACTGCCAGACTAGTTATCTTTATTTAGTTGTCTTGTCTTGATGTATTTCCAGATATTGGATTTTTGGTGATATTTAAACACCCAGACTTATTTCTTTCAGTTGTAGTTCTCTGTTGAGATTATCTTTTTATCCTATCTTTCTATTTCCATCTTAGAATTTTGTGACTGAGTTGTACCATCTATGTTGTCCTCCTTTTTGGAGAGTATATTATTATATACGTACAGTTATATATTGTTAGATGTTATGACCTAGGACAGCATTCTACCATTGACACTCCGCTCCATACATATATATATATATATATATATATATATATATATATATATATATATATATATATATATATATATATATATATATGTATGTATGTATGTATGTATGTATGTATATTTGATAGTAATATAAGATAATAGCCTATGGTTAGCAAGTTAGTATAGAATTAACCTATAGACCTAGTTAGGCAAGGTTGACTAGCAAGTTGACCAAGTGTATGTATGTATGTATGTATGTATGTATGTATGTATGTATGTATGTATGTATGTATATATGTATGTATATGTATGTATATTTGATAGTGATATAAGATAATAGCCTATGGTTAGCAAGTTAGTTTAGAATTAACCTATAGGCCTAGTTAGGCAAGGTTGACTAGCAAGTTGACCAAGTTGACCAAAGTCAATTGTGGGTCAAACTTGACCTAGAATTGACTCAAATAAACTTAAAAGGACTAGTTAACTTAAGTTTAACTTAAACTTAGAACATTTGACTAGTTGACTTAGGTTTGACCTAGTTTGACTAGAATGGTTGACCACAGTTGACTTTGACCTAGAATGATCTAGAATAATTTATAACGCATTGTAAATTTCTATTATTTCGTATTAGACACTTTGTATCATGTGGTTGCTCTAAATAGGACTCTGTTACTCCGGTCCGGATATATTTTCTCATCAGACATTCAGGATATCAGGCGAGTATATTCTCTGACCGTTTCATACTTGCTAGGAATTATATTCTTGTTATAGACTAATTTACTTGATGCTGACACGATGTTATCACAAATTAGTACTACATGGATCTTTACATGAGATGTTATCCTCCTCGGGTGCATCGAATACATCATGTCATGTAATTTTCACGAACGTCATGTATTCCATGGACCCTTATTATTTATGTACACTCATGTGCTCTCATGTACTCTCATGATCTCATGAGCTTCATGTAAAAACTTTCATGTACAATAACATAGCCTGTCTAGATTTTTGTGTATTGATTGGGGTACGGGAGAGTAGAAGTGGTCATGTGAACAATTCCAAAGTAGTGTAATCATGTGCAAACTCTGTAGTGTAATAATGTACAAATTCAAGCCATTCACATAAATATCTTGTACTCTAAATTACTTTGTCACCTTACTGTTTTATATTACCATATGTAGATACCTTTTGTTATCATATTCTCTCTTTCTCTTCATGTACAGTTTTTATGTACTTTATTCTATAACATGCTTTACAATTCCTATCATGATATGAACTGTGTGAGAGATATGTATTCGTTTCTATCCTGATTGGACGTATTGAAAATATTACAGGGGATGAGGAGGAGTCATGCCCCACATATTATAGAGCTGGCTTAGATGACACCAATGACTTGGACCCTCAGGAGGATCCAGCAGTTACTGAGGACTTGCCCTTTGTCTAGATTAGACTGCTTGACTAGTTATCTTTATTTAGTTGTCTTGTCTTGATGTATTTCTAGATATTGGATTTTTGGTGTTATTTAAACACCCAGACTTATTTCTTTCAGTTGTAGTTCTCTGTTGAGATTATCTTTTTATCCTATCTTTCTATTTCCATATTAGAATTTTGTGATTGAGTTGTACCTTCTGTATTGTCCTCCTTTTTGGAGAGTA